>CM023449.1:186762195-186899444 GCA_013339765.2 Haemaphysalis longicornis | reverse complement strand
ACATTTTTCCGAGCAAAAAAAGAATCCCTTGCGGTAAAAGAAGACGGAAAAGATTAGAAAGGTATGGTCGCAAGAGTAAAACAAAGGCCAGGTTCATCTTTTATTGTCAATTCACAATAAGGAACGCTTGCACGATATTTTGGGGGAATTAATAAAGCATGGGGTATATTAGCGAACACTTTGTCGCAAATCTGTAGCGTTATTTCACTCTAACCTTGCGCAAAAAGCGGGGAATTTCAAAAAGAAAACCGAAATTTGCAAAGAAAAATTGGGTCCCATTTTGTAACTTCCTCATAGCGTAAGGTTCCCCGTATGAGACGGAAGAGAAACGTGTTTTTAACAGCGGAGTTGCTCTAGGGATGGCCCTTACGACAGCCTGTGCTGGTATCGTGTCACGGTCTCTCAATAGCAGGTTTATCCGCGCTGCAGAAAGCGGTTTGCAGTCTTACAATTCAGATAAAACCAACATGTCCTTATCCCTTCCTGTTTCGATATAAGACGGCTTATATTGCCCTTGGAAAATGTCTTCCAAGCAATGAATTGGTTTTGGTATGTGAAAACGTCTTGAAGAAGATCGGTGGAAGCTTGGCCTTTGTAAGCTGGCTATTTTGCATTGCGTGCGGCACAGTGAATTATGGCAATCTACGGAGAAAGTATGGCCACACGAAATTACTCTAACTGTTGTTTTGCCACACCCATTCAAAAATAAGTTTTGCAACAATTACCCGCCAAGGCAACTCTGACATTACTTACAAGAAAGAAGTCGGAGTTAAACGGTATATTTGTAAAGACAGCCGGCAGCTCAGCTGTTTTAGGAGATTTCCAAATCCATGCAACTGGGTTTAGTTGCTGTTCTAGTACATGAATACTTACTGCGAAATGCGCTTATTGGTAATTAAACCATAGAGAAGCATGATATAACTGTATTCTGTGTCGCCAGAATTATACGTGTACTTTCTAGATGCGCAAATTCACACCACTGACTTGCGCCGAACATAACGAACGTCCGCAAACGTACTCTGTCTCAGCACCTTTAATCGTGAGCGCGGTGCGTCGGAACTGTGAACACACGACTTTGAGCGCGGTTTCCCATATGCCATTGAAAAATATTTTCTTGTTTGTTTTCTCTTTTGACATATCCCCATTTCCACGCCCCGTTTCTTCCTCCATCGCGCCAGCTGCAATTCGAAGCCACTCAATTCCCAGCTGTTGGTGCGGCAGTTTAGGATACAGATGCACACGAAGGGAGTCAGACTAGGGTCCCATGTTTCAGTGCTTCGCACCGCGCCGACGTCAGCCGCAGGGCAGGTTTGAAGACCGGGCTGCAGGTGTACACACACCACTTCCATTAAATCCCCTCTCTCCCCTCTATCCCCCCCCCCTCCCATTCGTTTCAACCTTCGTCGCTGTCACTGCTTTTGCGGCACGAACTTTCGTAACTGCGGCCTGCTCGCTGATGTGTGCTTCAGACCCCTGAGCTAAGGGGCACTAAGCGCGGGAGGACTTTTACAGTGAATTGATGAAAGCTAGGGTCGTGTGAATTTTCGTCGGCCTAACCAGAAACTTCCGAGGTCCCTAGTGTCTTTTAGGCGCGAAGTGTTCGTGTGGGTGCGATGGTTTGCTTGTGTTCTAACTCAGAAAGTGTCTTAGAGATTCGGCGCTCTGTATTCGCCGTCGCCCACGTGTGCTCTCGCAGCCCCATCTCTTTATGCTCGGTTCAAGCACTTGTGAGCTCACTTTCCCATCGTTCGGCTCTCATGTGGTCGAGGAAGGTCGCGCGCGTGACGTTTCGACAAGATCTTGTAACCGTTCAATCGTCACACGTCTCTAGTTTCGCCCACCTAGTCTGAGCGGCGGAAGTCGTCAGCGTGAATGTCTATCAAACCAGAAAGACAGCAGAATAAATGTTTCAGCTCACATTTCACCACTATGACTGCTTACAGAGACAACAAACAAGTATATGTCTGTTCTAAATTCTGTGTCACGTCTGGCAATCCACCTTTATAGATCGGAATCGCTAAAGATTTCTGCGTTAAGTATAACAGAACAGTAGTAAAACCTGTTTGTTGCTTGCTCGGCGAAAATAATTTTGTTTATGCATACGTAAATAAGTAAAGCTCTCAATACTCACGTCCGCCTTCCAACTTGGTGAAGGGAAGAATGCGTCACACATTGTGAACAGCGACCACTTATAAAATCCTTCATCTCATTTCCAATGTGAAAAATGACGAAACTAAGGAGAGCATTCAGACTCTACTGAAATAATTTCATAGCGCAGGGGCTAACTTCCGTAAGCTGCTTCTAGCCTATTGCAGCAGAGGTAATACAGTCTGATTGACTGATTATGAGGTTTAACGCGCCAACGCTCCACGGACGATCACGAGCTTCGCAGTGGAGGGTTCCGGAATTTTTTTTACCTCATGAGGATCTTAAGAGGCCGCCGAAATGTTGAACACATGGTGTTCTCGCTTTTCACCTCCATCAGAAAAGCGGCCCCCACGGCCGGCAATCGAACCCGTGTCCCTGTGCTCAGACGAACAACGCCTTAGCCACTGAGCCAGCGCGGAGGGTAGAAATACCGTCTCGCTGCTGGTTGTGGTGTGTACATGATCAAAGTCGTTAAAAGCCGCTTATGATTTTATAAAGGTGGAGTAGCGCTGTTGCTTACACGTACAGGTCTTCTAAGAATAATTACGACTATAAAAAGACACTGGACCGATACAGAAAGTGAAAGTCCTTCACAGTACTTGTCGTAACGAAATAGAAACTGAAAAGTTATTACTAGTACTTGAAGCAAATGAACCTCTCTTAAATAGTTAAGCGCTAACATCTGCGTATTTTTAAGACATGTGCTTAGAAGGAAGGGATTCGTGCCTACTTTTATGAGAGAGTAAAACATCCCTACATCACAGGGATTTCTGCAATACATTATTCAAGATTCGTGATGACTGTGATTTTCAGTCAAGATTCCTTAGTACCATAATATTGTCCTGAAAATGCATGGAGCTGCGACACCTGTATTCGCTCTTAACATTTCTTTCAGTAACAAGAAACTCCTGCGACGGCAAGTAGTATACCTCTAAGCACGAAAATATCAACTACTGATTTTGGCCCAGGTTATTTTACATTTTAGTGTTCCTCTAAAAACGGCGCTATGACAATGTAGGAAATCTTGGAAGTAGAAATGCAAAGGAGACCGCACAAGAAGCCAGACCGTGCGCATGACATGGCTTCGGAATACGCTTGATGATGGAATCGAAACGTTATTTTGCTGGTTTGCTGCATTCGACAATAGAATGAGCTCACAAGCACGCTGGCAATTTCGCTATAGATAGCCCTTCGCTGGTTGCACTTTCCGCCTAACTAAACGTGTCATCATCGTGAAGGATGCAGGTGTCGTGGAGTTTGGTGTAATGGCCCTTTTATATGTGGAGAACAAACAAATTCATGTTCAACGAAGCAAATTATGACAGCAGATTGTGAAGGACCTAGTCAAGGGCATAGCAAGGTCCTCTAGGAAATAGTGTTTTAGTTAAGTGACCTTGTGTTCCACAAAACTAAAGTAAAGGTCATGTCGGAGAAGAATTTAACAAAAGAACGTTCACTGGCTAGTTCTGCAAATCAAAAGTCGCGTTGTTTCATCTGAATTCGTTTAGCGAAATTCAGCTATAACGAGAATAATGCCCATCAAACAGGATGACATTATATTATTGGCGACAAGAAGGCACCCGTTCCCTATACAGCAAGAATGCCCAGTGTGGCATACCCGAGTACGATAGAGGGGCGGTCGGCTGCACACAGAGCGTAAGGTAGCTGCCCACAGTAGACGCTGGCGACGGGACACAAAAAGCGAACATCAAGGCAAAGTTTACGGCATCGCCCCGTATAACCTTGCATACAACGGCGAAGTTTACGGCATTACCCCCCTCTAACAGTGCATCGACCCCAAGCTAATAAAACAGTTTACAAAGCAATAGTAAACATCTTATCTCCCGAGGTATGACTTGAGGGGAACAACATGCACTACCTCACGTCACGTGCATTGTCGTTACGATCCATTGCGCCGTCCGAAACGACGTCGTAGATAAGTTGGCCAAAACGTCGTTGAACTTTTTATGGTCCCAAATATTTTCGCCAAAGCTGCGAGCTGAGGTCGGGTCGTCAAACTTGGTTCCAAACACAAGCCCGAACATCGTTGGCGCACTCAGCGTCTTGTAGTGGGACGTTGTAGCCGCGGGGCGTTTACAAGCTGCTGGCTCATTACACTGACTCCAGCAAGCCGGCGGACCTACTCATCCCGTCGCCGGTATCCTTAAACGTCAGCACTGATGTCGTCGCTGTGTACGTGCGGCAGCTTCGCATTGATCGCCGTCGCCGGCTGTCTAACATAGATAAGCTCGGTAGGTGAAATCTGTGGAGTCAAGTTTCCCAGATAACTGCGATTAGTCCACTCCAATAATAAATGGTTAACGAAGACAAAACTGTTTTCGAGTTGTTTCACCCCAAGTTATGTACAACTCGCCCGCATGCAATCCGGTTTGCCTTTGAAGGGTATTCCGTTCCATGTATTCAGGTCATCATCGACGCACGTAGGTTGCACATCGGTGGTCGCCTTCGTCATCCGTTCTCTGAAGTCTGTACGTTAGGGTGTGGCACGCCTTGTTTCAGTGGCGACCTGTGTTACTCGAGTGCATCACTCCTTGCATAAGCTGTGAAATGAAGGCTGTTGCGCGATTCGTAGTACCGAATTGTAGATAGGATCCTTTAATATTTTAGAGGATAACAGATGGTAAACAGTAATTTTTTATTTCTTTGAAAGACTGTGGCTGGGGGAAGCGCTTTTTTTGCACCAGTTTGTCAAGCAAGTCGATAGAATTAGCACAAACTATCTGCTCGTTAGCCGTCAGAAATACATTTGATTCTTTCCCTAGACGTGCTTGTATGAGGTACTTGAACCAGGTACTTGAACCAGGGGTACTTGATTCCATGAGAGTTCGAACATTTGTGTACAGGAGCTTTTTTCATTCTCTTCCCCATTTTTATGAGTTATTCCTAAGCCAAGGACAAGCCTAAAACTGCAATCCGTTTTTCTCTGGCTCGCTTGCTTGGCGAGAAAAAATGGGCAAAAGTGGTAGGGGTGATGCGCAGTTTCAGGCGGCTGCAGGTTTTTCCAACTTTGGGGCTTTGCGCACGGAAAGGTGTAATTGTTCTGACTAAAATTGGATTAAAAACAAACCCAACACCAAAATGACAAACAGATCAAAGCAAAATTTGCGTTCTGCCGTGAACGATAAAGAAACAATATTTAACAAATCAGACCAGAATATACAATGTCACGAAATTCGACGCCCCCATTTCCGTATCTGTAAAAATGACCAACTTGTAAGTTATATAGTAAAGTTGGCCACATATTTTAAACATATCTCTGAAGTATAGCTGGGCAAGAAACTATATAAATATGCACGAAAAAGATTGACTAGTGTTTTTTTTCTAAAAATGCGTAACTTTAAGATTCAAAACAAAAAGAACCCGGTCTCCATTTTCTCCAAAATTATAAAAATGAGACTACTCCGCAAGGGGGTCATCAACACTGCTGAAAACCATGATGCATATTTTGTTTGTACGGAAAATATAAGCGTCTCAAATCACGCGTTGCAGACACGTCCCCATGCCATATGTTCCGCTTCTACCACTGGTATTGTGGCTTCTCGCTTTGGTAAAAAAGGACCTGCATTCTGCAGCGACACCATAGATGTAACCTTTTACGTCCTTCTAATAGAAAAATTCCCGTTTGTCATGTTTTTTTTTGTTTTCTATGTTTCACTCTATAAGGGCTTGCACAGCTACGCCTGCGGCGAAGACCCGCCAGAAAGTGCACCTTTAGAGGGGTTACTTTTAGCATAAAAAGAGCAGGGTTACAAAACAAATAGGATTTCTTGGTGTGTCGACTTGGGTTGTGGGCTTGGTGTGGGCCATATAGTACATACTTTTCATCAAGATAAAACATATCTATGTAAATAATTCCGTATATACGGACGTTTTTGGCAATCCGTATTTGGGAATAAATTTTGAGGTATTGGCAGTTTCTGTAAACAACATCAACATATCAAATTGGTCGTTGGTGAGAAATGCTACCCATAAAATAGTACAAAAAAGGTAGTTATTTGGGACTAAGACGCGGATGAATTTGACAGCAGACATGTTGATATCATACTCGTAACAAAGGGAAGGGATTCACACGTGAGGTTAAGCCGCAGCCACCCACCTGGTTCCAGAAACTTGAAATTACGGCATTACAGTGATATCATACCACGGGGGCTGAAGTGGCTGGATATATCAGCACTGTGGATTCGTCGGTTCTGCATATTTTCATCTTCGCCTTTATTTCTTCTTCACTAACAAGCCCAACTTGCCATTTTTCCCCGTGGATATGTCCAAACATTATCGCGTGCGCGATCGGATATCCACTCAGCAATGTCTACAAATGCATTGCAAAGTTTGACCAAAACAATACGGAACGGCGAGAATGATAATTACGGCCAAATTGCGGTCTTTATGATTTACTCGACACGTGTTATACCCGTAGTTACACATTCGCTCCCGGACACCTTGGTGTATACTGCCGCTAGTAAAGCGTAAACGAACCTACACTTGTCGTGGCTGCGTTGCGTGCCAGAATAAGCCATAACTCGTCGCGTCGCAAACAAGTACGCAGACCTAAGGGTTCCAAGAAATTTTGTCCTGTTAACCCGCTTTGTTTTCTTCGTAATGCCGCATGCTATTTCCGGTCTTGTATCCTCTAGCACAGCGTTACTTCCGCTTGTCAGGGACGCTTCTTGTGAGCACCGGTGGTTGTCAGCCGTTTGCAACAAAGTCGAACTAAGAATTTTCAGAATGA
This sequence comes from Haemaphysalis longicornis, assembly GCA_013339765.2. NCBI lineage: Eukaryota > Metazoa > Arthropoda > Arachnida > Ixodida > Ixodidae > Haemaphysalis > Haemaphysalis longicornis. The sequence continues at coordinate 186,892,546 of CM023449.1, read as the reverse complement.
ACAAATTACTTGTGTGTTCGCATTGGCATGGATGCACAGGCACGGCCGTTTTCCCATTATTGCACATCTAACTTAGGTCCCTACTTGAAAGAGATCGTGAGGCCACACATCCGACACCTGGTATCATTACCCCAACTGGACACGTGTCATCTCTTGGAAATGGCTGAAACCTGCACGTGCCACTGTGCCCAACTTTTCTTACGCCTTCTCTGATGAGTGTGCCCCGTCAGCTAAGGCTTCCAACTCTTCGATTGTATTTTTTGTTACATGCCATAACTGCATTACCTATGAGTGCTTGGGGCTTTATGAGTTAAATGAAATTTATTCTCGCGTTTTTAGCACGTTAAATTTGATTTGTCAGTCGAAAAGACACCTAGGTGACGACAGACACAGTTGTGGTGGCCCACCTCTTGCCCCAGCCCAGGTGAGCAAACTTTTTGATTCCGCACTGGGTATTCGTGTTCAGACATCATTAGTGGCCTTTGCAAAGCTGCTGCTTTGGCTTTATGAGCACGGGTTGCATAGTATAAAAATAAACGCTGAATATGTCCCAGCAAGGTTGTTATCCTCTAACTGAATGGCATTGTTCGTGTCGCCATTTACCTTACAAAAGAAACCTTGAGTAACTGAAGCGAAGAGATTTAATGTACAGCTTTTCCTTGTATTTTATTGTCCTAATGCACGCGATAGAGAACGCCTCCCAGGTATTGAAAACTTTGTGTGCGCAGAGTGGTTTTTTGTAATAATTGTTTCTGAAGCCTAATATTTACCATGGCATAGCGAATTTGAATTGAGTGCGCTTAGTGTTTTCGTTTTATGAGGAGCGCTTCCCAATGGGAACGGTGGTAGACAATGGGAGATGTACCTCTCCTGCGCTTCTCCGGTGCTTGGGGCGAGGAACCCATCGAAGGCGCGTGACACCCCCAGACCGAACGTGCATAGGGGCTTAACGAATGGGCCGCTGGTGGAACCAAGTGTTTAGAGGGATATTAAGCTATGGAACATCACGAGCTCCGGTCAGGAATGCTACCGCCAGAAACGAATGATCCGAACTATTTTCTTGTATGTGGTACAAAGAGCAGCGACACAATGAAAATCTTCTAAGCATCCGTCATCCCTTGAACATTCCGAACATACCTTAGAAAATTTAAAGAAAAGCGGGATTTGATGGGTGAGCCACGACGCGGCATTCGAGTGGTGTCGTCTCCAACATAAACGCTAACGTTGAGATACCGGCAAGACGTATAGGTACAAAGTTGAACGTGCACACTTAACGGTCGTAAATTCCGCTATGCCAAGAATGCAGGAAAAAGTGTCACGGAATTATATTCAGAACTACCACAAAGCTGTTATCACTCCCATCAGTTTAAAGTAATAAAATATTACCTAAACCCATAAACACGTGTGGTTCAGCAACATGTTTCCCTGGGGTGTGATTAGCGTAGAATGGGATGGCTACCTATTTAGAATTTGTCACTGGGTGTAAATTAAAGAGAAAAAAGGGGTCCACTAAGAAACAGAGGCACCGTACTAAACAAGGTGGTCAGCTTGATCGCATTTTGCACAAGCATCACGCCTACACACATTTCCAAACACCTTCTCCGTCCCTCTCTTTTTTGCTCTACTAATATTGAATTACACACCATAATTGCAGTGTAGTTGAATGGCCAAACAGCAGTATCTTTACTAAGATAACGTCCTTGCAGAAATCGCACAGCACGTAACTGCACCAAACAGTGTTTGCGGAGCCTTTCCGTCGATAAAGCGGGGCATTCGACGTATAGCGTCATTGTGATTGAGTATTTTTCTTTGACTCCGCGACAATTCCATCGGAGATCTCTTGTCCGATACTAGATACGTTCGTGTCTTTTTTGTCCCTGGTCTGCATCTTTTCGCGCTCGTAACATTCAAGTCAACGCTAATATACTTACCTTTTAACCTTTACTTGATCCAATTCTACAGTAAATTCAGCAACCCCGCGATAACACAGCAATGGGCGAGCTGTGTTCACGTACCCACAGTTAGCTATTGTGCAAACACGCATTCCCGGTGACGTAATGTCTGCAACTGTCTATAGTACAAGTGTGAGCATTATTAATATACTCATTACTTCCTTTCAAGCGTGAATAGCAGTAAAACCATAAGGCTGTACCTGACACTGTCTCCTTTCCCTTCTTCCTCCGCTTGTTCCTTGCGTTGACGGCCGCCGCATTCATCTCAAGCGTGTAGGGTTTTTGCCGGTGCTTGTAGGTGAACGTTGAAACAACGTTGAGCAGGTTCCTCCCGTCAAGTCTCCTGCCGCTATAGTCGCTGGACAAATGGCCAAAGAGCGATCCAAAAGAATTGGCACTGCTGGTCTCGTCGCTTCACCACCGCCGTCTAACTCCGGCCTCGGCTCGTGAGTGCACACGCGACTATCTTCACGTGGTTGTGCTATGTTTCTCAGTCAGTCAGTCACTCCGCTCTCAGACGATGCGCCACAGGAGGACAGCCCGCTGGCGTCACGATCACAAGCTTATAAGTCCATCAACTCACTATAAGGCTGATGATACAGACGCGGTTTTGTGCACCGTATGGAAGGAAGCGTTGGCGGGAACGTAGGTCGTTCAGCCTTCTTGCCGCGCTCTGAGGCACAAAAAAGGCAGAGAGCCGTTAGCAGTGGCCTGCACCAATACAAGCAAGCTCTAAGCAATGCAATCAACACGGCGACTTTCAGAGCCCGTGAAGGCGGCACTCGTGGGGTACTGTAGCAAGGGCTTCAGCAGACGGTTCTCTTTACTGTACACGCAGCGCGACAAAATCACAATGGCAGAGGGAGAACACACGGCTTACAAACAGCGATAAGGGTCGGAACGCGACCGTTTGCGCCTGAAGTAACTCGGCGCCGCATTGTAGGATCTCCATAAAGCGCCCTCACAGGACGCATATCGCATGCGTTCTTGTAAATGTGCGATGACCCAGGGTTATGCAAGGCAAGAACATGTGCGCGCGAGAGCGGATACATGACAAGAGGCACGTGTTTTAAATGGATGCGAATCTAAATACAGACTCCGTGGCTGCTACCGCACTCATTTCTGCGGCATGCCAGGAGCGAGAATAACATATGCACAATAACATTATTGTAAGGGGGTGGATAAAACCGTCCGAAATGGCTGTGGTTGTGCACTGGATATTATCACAACTAGCTGTCCAGTATGGTTGCAGAAACATTGGGACACGCCTCTTGCTGCAATACTTACTCTATGACAGTTCAGCCGTGATTACTTTTGTTTGAGGCAAATATCCTTAATAGCTGCATTGTGTAAGAAAGCTGGATTGTAGTTTCATGCGCTTATGGTGATTGATTGATCCATTATAAGATTTAAGGAGCTGATGCTGCACAGGTGATCAGGCGTGCCTCAGTGGAGGGCTCCTGATTGTTTTTGATACCTGGGGATCTTTAACGTGCGGCGAAATCACTACAAAAAATCGAGACATCCGTAAAAATACAGCGGAGCGTGTGCGAAATACTTCCTATAACTTCGCTCATTTCCAAAACACTGTTCACTTCACTGAAGTTCGTCTGAGAACAAATAACGGTATTTTATCGTAGAGGCCGAGCGAATGCATCCCATTACGTCAAGCCATTTCCAGCGGCGAGTTTAACTAGGGCGTGGCGCGCTGATGTCATATCTCGTGTAATAAGCTACCCCAAAGCTGTTATCACTTCCGCCAGTTTCAAGTACTAAAATAATAAATAAACCCATAAACAGGTGATGTTGAGCAACAGCTTTCCCTGTGTTACGATTACCGAAGAATGAGATGGGGGAGGGGGCCTATACTTGGATGTTAAAACGCGAAATGCGGGTGTTGTCTGCTGTCTTCACTGGTCGAGCTGATTGGGTTGTGTAGCAAAGACTGCAAGTTGCCTACGACGCGGAGTGGCAACGGACAGCCCCATGTTTTTTCGATAGAATAAAGCTCAAGTTCTTCCAAGTTTCATTCCGGAAGGGCTCGAGTTGCAAGACACTATGAAGTATGCTGTATCACAAATTACAAAGAAATGTGGTTTTGTATCCCAGTTGGTTCGTTGGTTAGCAATGGGAGGTGGCGGCCATCTACTACACCAGGGTGGCGAGATCCTTCTCTGGTGAAGGAGTGCTGTTTATGTCCCTAAGAATGTGCAGCTTTCCCGCTCATGGCAGTCCTTTCAACAGTGATTACTCTGTAGTTATTTAGGTAAATGTGAACAATTTTTGCACAGTTATTATTGGGGTGAAAACTTGCTCTATGCACAGTTTCAAGTCCCGCACTTTGCGGGACTAGGTTCCTGAGCCATGGAAACTATGCTATACAAATGTATGGGGTGTGCGATTTGACAGCGAATTGCACACATTATATTCATAATCCGAGGAACGTCTTTTAGTGTTTTCATCTTCACTTTGACGGCTTGCTTTATGTTAAATACCACTTTCCTGAAGTTGTCTTGCTAGGTTCCTGAGAGGTCGGAATTTTGAACGAGAAAGCCTGACGAGAAAGATTGACCGTGGTCGATCCTTGTTTCTTGTATGGCACCTTAGGTATACGGGATGATGGTTACACCCGGAGCAGGCAGCCTTCATACCTTCATGGGTTGGGCATAGAGATCCGGATGAAAAAGAGCAAGAGAGCGAGAGTAGTTTTCCACGGGGACGAGGCTGCCGTGCACGCCTGTAGTGATATTGAGCCAACGTTTGTCGGTTTAGCTTTTTATACGCGCGAATCTGAAGAAATAAGCTAACACGCTGGCATCCTGATGACATTCACTGATGTCTGGTTGTTGGAAAGGTAACCCACTGCCGTGTTCACGTGTACAGCTACAAAAAAAATGGATAGCTTGAAGCCAAGCTGGCCGAAAATGACGCAGAATTTGTAATAAAGTCCTTTCTGTATTACAAATTACGAAAGGGTCTAGCAGAGGTTGCTGAACCATGGATCACATCCATATCGTCCATTAAGTGATAGATAAATTCGGGGAGTATGCTAAATCTCTTTACATGACATTTATAGATTACGACAAAGCGTTTGATTCCATACTCAGCGCAGCAGTTTTAGAAGCACTCAGAGACGTTGAATAGAGGAAAGCTACCTAACAGTTCTAGAATGCACATATAAGAAATGCACGGGCAAGATAACCCTGCAAAAGCAAAGCGATAAATTAATTATCCGAACTTAAACGAAGCAAGGCAGAGAGGTACAATCTCTCCAAAACTATTCAGAGCATGTCTGGAGTGGGTATTTAGAAAGCTTGACTGGGAAAGCATAGGATTAAGGATAAAACCTGGAAATTTTGAACCTTTTGATATTTGCGGACGACATAGCCTTGCTAAGTGAGAGCGCAGAACACTGCTCGAGGAACTACAAACAGAACTCACCGATGTGGGGCTAAAAATAAATGCGAATAAATCAAAAGTAATGAGGAATAAACATGCCGAAAACGTCCATTTCAACTTAGTAAAAGAAACGGTAGAAGAAGTAAAATAATTTAACTACCTTGGTTAGTGCTGACCCCAACCCCGAGATCAAAATCCAGCGCAGAATAGGTATGCGCAGAGGAGCACTCGGTAAGTACTCCGAAACAATGGAAAGTAAGCTACCAGTGTCACTCAATGGAAAAATGCACAACCAGCGTGTACTGCCGGTAATGGCATACGGGGCTGATGCTTGGCGCCTTAATAAATAACTATAATGCGAACTTGGTTCGGCTCAACGGGCCATGGAACAAATAATTCTAGGAATAAAACTCGGGTACAGGAATCGAGCGACATGGATTGGAGAACAACCTAGACTAGAAGATATCATAGTTCAGATAAAGAAACAAAACCGACTTGGGCTGGCCATGTAGTTAGACGAACGGAAAACCGGTGGACAATGGACCTTTTTCAGACCCTGAAAAGCGCTCGTAGTGGTGAATACGATAAGGACAATTAATGGCTCTTTCAGCCATGGCGGCCGGTGACGCTGTTCTCCAATATTGATAATCGCGGGGCATGCCCATAATAAGAGACTTGTTGTGCACACACCCCGCGCTGCGTTTTGTTAGCCTTATGGGTAGAGTCCGCGCTTTGAGTGCGCTGTTGACTAAGTTTTCTAACGTCGGTGAATAACCGTCTCCGAATGCCAACCAGAATCTAGTTGGGATTGGTGGCGGCGTCCCTACGGCATCCGTCATAAGTGGTATCTACGATAAGAGCGAGCCACGAAAAAGTAATTGAGGTGCCTGCAAGCGCATGCCATATAGAAGTAGTGGGAAAGGTCCATTGGATACCATGAGGTGGGTGTAGAGGAAGGGGATGACCAGTAACATGATGAAGTTGGGAAATAAAGAAATTCAGCGGTAAACTGCGGGCTCGAGGAGCGCAGAACAGGAGCGGTTGGTGGTCAGTGGGAAAGGCCTTCGTCCTGCAGTGGACGAGTTAGCTGATGATGATCATGAGGATGATGATGATGTGGTTTGTATCGTGCACTGCGTAGACTGCGTCCAGATTCGCAGTTCGTCCACCTTGACAGAACGGAAGGGGACTATTTTGTTGTGTGTTTTATTTCTTGCTTTTCAGAGAAGTGTCTTACCAATACCCCCTATTTACGCTAATATAACAAATAAAGGTGTTGCATCAGCCATATTTGCATTATTTAGAAATACAGACATTTCCTTGGTGTTGGTGTACGTGGGGAAGCTGTGCGAGGGTCCGGGCTGAAGGTGTACTTGGCAGAGAATGCTATGCATCTAGAATATCAAAGGGTGCTGCGATTACTCCTGAATTTCATGCCCTTAAAACGGGAGATTATCGAAGGAATTTGTAAGCCACACTATAAAAAGAATGCCTTATGTAGCAAACGTGCTTGTACAAGACACATGTTTACAGAAAGTTCACAGAAGGTTTAAGCCAAAATTCTTTGAATTTTTACTATTTAATGTTGGTTCTATCAGTTATCCTGTGTCTTAACCGTAAAATGTAGGGTCATTGGACCGCGGCAGTTTAAAGGTGAGCTGCGTTTAGTTAAAATTGCTGTGGTGAACCTATTTAACGGCGTTAAATGGTCCTGCGTTTCTGTTTTAATTTACCTCCAGAAAGACGAGCTATCAAAAGTTTCTTGTATGGCTTCTCATTTTGTCTGCTTGTTTATGCATTTATCTTTGTTCTAGTACTGTTTGCACCCGGCATAGGAAAATGTATTGGTTTTAACGGAGAATAATCTGATAATAAATATGACGATTATGATAAGAAAAGCAGTGTGCTGCTGGTAAGTTATCGAGAGGGCGTCGCCTGGATTCACGCTGCGGGGGCAGGCTTTTCTGAGGGAAGCGGGAAACGTTACCCGACTCCAAGCTGTGAACGTGATTGTACACTGACGCCACACGAAGGGAAGGCACAAACGCAATTGACCGGGCAGCGTCCAAACGGGTGCTAGGAACAAATCATAACTGCCGCTTTAATAGGGTTTTGCACCCCCTAAAGCGTTTGTATAATGAAGCTTGAGAGCAATAAACTTTATCCTGCGAACGAAGCAGAAGTCCGACCCACGGCCGCTTTGCGCTACGACTGAAACGACGTTGGGGAGGCAAAATCATGATAGTTGTCACTAAACTGACTCGGACATGTAGCCATGCCTCGTGCTTATGTTGTTGTGTAGTCCGAACAGCCAAACCTCATGAAATGTTTTCGGGATAGCTCCCGTGCAACATGAAGCCCTTTTGTTAGTACACATACGTTACGTGGAAGCCAATGTGCAGATGGCAGAAAGTCGGAGTAGTTCCCAACTCTTCACTACGCAAAGTATGCATCTGCCGGTGATCTTTAAGTAGTTCAGCGCGATACCTGAAGCACTTCACCTTTTAAGTCGGCGGAGTGAGCAGGCGCTCGTCATGGCTTGCAGCACTCAAAGGCATAGCCTAAAAAAGAGCGCCGAACGTTTTTTCTCCAAATTGTGAGCGGTTCAAAACGAGCAAGAAAAATTCCAGTGTCAGTGATATAAGCTGATTTGCACCTGCCGCGGTGGCATTGGGGCTAAGGCGTTGAGCTGCTGAGCGCGAGGTCGCGGGCTCAATTCTCGGCCGCGGCGGCCGCTTTTCTGATGGAGGCGAAAAGCAAAAACGCCCGTGTTCCCGCTATTTCCGCTCACGTTAAAGATACCCAGGTGATCAAAATTAATCTGGAGCCCTCCACTACTGCGCGCCTCATCGCCGGCGTTGCGTCAGCGCGTTACACCCTCCAATCAATCAAGCAAACCAATAAGCTGCTCTCCTGTTCAGACAAACAGGGCTGTTGTCTGGCTTTTACTGTGGATCGGATAATTTTTTTTCGTTATCTCTCATGAATAGCCGACAAGTAGGGCTCGCCTGGTATTCCAGCTGTAGCACAGCTGCGATGAACCTGAAAACATTGTACAGCACCTGTTCGCGACGAGTTGATTGATGATGGGGTTTAACGCGCCGAGGCGACACAGGCGGTGGGGCCCCCCATAGTGGACAGCTCCGGATTAGTTTCGACCACCTGAGAATCTTTAACTGGCGCCGGAATATTGAAAACACGAGCATTTTTGCTTTTCGTCTCTGTCTTTTTTCGTCTTTTTTCTTCTATCTTTTTTCGTTTTTCACCTCTATCGTTTTTCGGCCGGAATCAAACCTGCGTATTTGTTCTCAGCAGCACAACGCCATGCATCGTCACTGAGACATACTGGCAGTTCTCTTTGCGACGATTCATCCTATATTATTATTGCCCTCTCGAAAAAAACGTTTGGAACAAACCACAGAACAATGCACAAGTGTTCGAAAAAACGTTGTGTCTAAAACTGTTTATTGTAGAAACTAAGCCTGGTTCGTGTAAATCCACATCCCTTCCTGCCGCAAACAGTATGTAAGTTTATTTTAAATAAAGGGAAATCCGCCAGTTTTGCGCGTATCCTACAGAATGTACTCGACCAAATGTTCAGCCGAAAACTTGATTCTATATGCTTGCTCCACTAAAAGGCCGCTGAACTCGTCTTTTGTGCCGATGTTTTGTACATGTGCTTTGGTAAGGAATCTGATGTCACGCCTGAATGCCTAAAACACCCATCTGGTCATTTATTGTCACACAATATGGTTCATTCTAAGCTCCGTATTTTCGGCAAACATGGGTGTAAGTTCTGCCGGTAAAATTGCCGTATTCTGCACAAACTGGCCCATTTTTTTTACGTGCTGTGTAACGAAGATTATGAGCGGACGCCTCAGAGCAAGTAGAACTAACGCAGCGCTATCCGCCTATGCGGGTATGCGGTGCATCGGTGTAAGAAGACGAAGAAGCAGAAGAACGCTCGGCGTCTGGTCTCGCGGAACCCTGCTCTCGGCTCTTGCGTGTGCACGCCTCGACCGTGAATAAACCCCTCTTTAAGCGACTACCCAGGCGTCGGCTATCTCCTTTACAGCTGATACAGTTTCGTGCACGCATCACAATTACGCCCGTAGGAAAAACAAACAAAACTCTCAACCGTATGTTCATTTAGCAAAATTACTACCGCGTGTTACAGCGTTTCTCCGTTAACAAGAACTCAGCAATCCATCAAAAAATAAGGAATAAAAGTGTAAAGAAGGCACAATTTTATGAACATGTGGACTCTGGTCTAATCCTGCGTCAGAGCAGTCGTATCAAGTTGGCTGGTGGCAAAAAGCGGACGTAGGGCGGTCCACCTTTCGCCTTAATGGTGAAACTCTCTTGAAGCAACCATTTCCTTTCAATGCGGATGTAAATACTGGTTTTTCCTTTTATACTGACGTCACCTTGGACGCTGAGAGCAACGTTGCGGGAACTGAGCTGCAAATACTTTGTCCTCGACCCCGGTCCGGTTATCGTGGTGACGCCCAGGTTGCAAGCTGCGTCATGCTATGGCTGTCATGTGTTTTAATGATGCGTTTGCCGCCCGACATTCCTTCCAGGATGTATATGTTGAATGCTTGATGCACTGTGTACACGATACACAGCCTTCATTTTGGAATTTTTGTGGGGAAATTTTCAATTTGTGTCGCATTTCTATTTTGATACGACGTTCCATCAATTTTGCTATTTGCAACTACTAGAACGGTTGGGAGCATCTGCCTGCTCTTCATTAAACTGCTGCTGCATGTCTGCGTGTTGTCGCATGGTAGGTGCATTCTGTGATTTATTTATTTATTTTGCATATTTATTTGCGCATACTGCAGCCCCATGGGGCTAGGGCTGGACTGACCATTCAACAGAACAAAATTAATAGCAATAAAAAAGAGCAACATGACAGCATAAAAATACAATCAGAAATTCCTTCAGTGGAAGGGAACCTGCAGTCAGGGACAATTAAAATAGGAACCGCGGAACGCACGGCCGACGATACCGGTGCCGTCTCCTGGCAGCGGCCGTCAAAAGGACACGAACCTTTGCAGGTAGGATGTCGGGAGCAAGGGTGCTTGTCTCACTGCGATGTGCTGTCTTCTCCTCGTCGCATGCTCGCCTTGTCGTCATGCCGCAAGAGCACTGAAAACCGCTGTTAGCGATGGGGCGATGCGGGCATTGCGTGCTCAGCGCAGATGAGAGCCCGCTCCCAGTCTGTGCCGGCGTCACTTCTCGGACATAGCTTTGAATGTGTAGCGCAGTAACTTGAGCAAATATGGCTGGGCATTCGGGTCACGCCCAAAACCATGTTCAGTGCTGCCCGCTGGGGTTGTACGAGCACTGAGGTGTCTGCAAAAAAAAAGAGAGAAAATCGTGACGCCAACACTACTCAGCAAGGGCAAACCGGCCTACAGGATGTTTGGAGCTGCCTAACTCTTCAATTTTTGTGAATATTAGAATTCTGCCGTGAATTATCGCAGCCCACCGAATCCTTGCAGTTAACATTTATCATTGGAGATGAATTATCGCGGTATATTTCTTATTTACTGCAAGCACCGAATCAGCGAAGTAACTCAGCCATGGATGTATGGCCAGCTCATTGTTCAATTCCCGGGCCACTGCACAACGAACTCCAAATAATGCATTAGCATCACAAGTTAGGGGGCATTATTTTCTTGTCTCTATTAATGTGCGCTATTTTTCTTCGAAGAAGCGTGATGCACTGAATACTATGCCTCCCGAAACCGTGCACGGGTTTCCCGAGCAAGCACTGGCTGCAGCTCCAAGCACTTACGCGCCGCATTGCTCTCAGCACGACCAGCACACTCAACTGGTAGCACACACCGAAACAACCTTGTCTGTAACACTCGAGCGGCGTGCAAGGACGACGACTGAAGGCAATACCCTTGCGCCACCGGGTTCCAGGTAGCGTGCATGTGCACCTGTGCGCCCACACTGACATGATCATATGGTCTTCGTCGGCGTTTTTGGCCGCCGCTGTTAAAGAGGTGGCTTTCTCCGCCGGGGGTGCTGTAAGCGACACCGCTCGTGCGACGCACGCGGAGCGGGCGGTGCTCGTCCCAGGCGGCTGCCGCGTCTCCTGTCGTGCGCCTGCGCAAGGAAGAAAACGCCGCGTCATCGTTCTGTCAAACTGCTGCGTGTAATCGCATGGTTAGGGCCGCGAGTTATGCGCCGGTGTCGGTAAGTGCTCGACGACGGCGACAGTAGAGTTACCCAGAGCGGCTTTTATCGCTCAATTGGCCATGCTTTGATGTCAATGAGCGCTCTCAACGGAGAGTGAGCGGATGGTTTCGGGCGATGAAGTTGTGTATCTCGCATAGAAGGAAAAGAGCTGGTGGGGCACAGCATTCTGATACCGAAAACTTCATCATATGATAAAATTGATGAATTTGATTCATATAACTATAGGATTAAGAGAAAATTTATATGTGTGATCATTCCGTCAGCCATGCCCTTGAGCTTAAACCGGGAGTAATTAGGGGTCGCATAAAAACGCCCCTCGTCGCCCCCGGGGAATTAAGGACAGTTAGAGCGAACCAGAAGAATATTTGGAATGAGGGGATTGCGCCGCGAAATAAGGAGGATGAAAAAGCAAATTACGATTAAAATTAGACAATTAGGAGAAATGAAAGCGAAATACTAACAAAGAAAGGGAATTGGCACGACACAGAAAATAACAGCACTCAAGGCGAGTCAAAAATGGTTAACTAAAGTGGATGTCTGAGTGGGTTGATGTATCTTCTAGTGAATAAAAATAAATCAAAGCTATTTGACAGACTTCAAAGTGTACTAGGATGAAAACAAGCGAACTGAGAACGAATAAAAAGCCAATTAATTGTGGAAATTCAACGTAACTAAAAGTGAATTAAGCAGTGAGTAATGTGACATAAGATGAATTAACATGAACCTCAATTAATCTACATGAACTGAAGGGATTTACGAACACAAAATGAATCGAGAGGAATCAATGGCAATCAAGCGGAATCAGACTCAAATAGGCTGAATCAAATAAATTAGGGTGGGTCACTGAATGAATTAACGGGTATCAAAGTGAATTAGGCTAAATTAAATTGAATCAACAGAAATCATAGTAAATTGATATGGCTCGAAGTGAATTACTCAGAAAGGCTAAGCAAACTAGGAAGGCTTACTGTTAGTTAAGAAGAATCGGAGTGATTTAAACTGGGTGACCCCACGTTAATGACATTGAAATCAACAGGTAGAAATGTGAATAGGATACGAGACCAGGTTAATTATAAAGTAAAATACAGCAAATTAAGGGGACTCAAGGTGAATTGTTAGAAATCAAAGTGACTTTAATAGAATGAATCAGTGAACTAAGAAGAAACAAAGGGAATTAACACAAAATTCAGAGGAATTAAAATGGACGAGATTCAAGAAGACAAAGAATAGAGAAAAAGAGGAATGACTGAATTTCATTGATTCACCATGGATTAAATCTGGGCACTCAAAGTAGTAAGGTATATCAACTGGCTTGAGATGAATCAGCCTGAATCAACAGGATCCAAAAGCGAGTTAACTTGGACCCACATAAATTGGGACGTAGGACTTTAAACGTAGGTATCACAGAGTAATTTTGTGTGCGCAGGCTATCAGGCGCAGATATGTAATAAAAGTAATGTCGTAGTTATCGTTTAGTGTTAGGCAGCGTGCCTAACACTAATTGTACAGTGATCTTTCGTGTTTTTTTTTTCATTTAGAAAAAAAGGCTGTTTTGTTGCTCTGTTTGTGTGTGATGCCTTTTTTATGTATCATGCCCGTGTATGCCAATTTTATATATAATGTCATCACAAAATTTATGTATCACGCCAATGAAGGGGTACTGCGGCCTTGTCAAGCTGACTTCTTTCAGCTTTTTCCGAAGGTCTCCAACATCATGCAAATGATGTGAAATAAAGTCCTATTCTAACTCGTCTTATTTGCTTCATCATTTACTTTTCGTTATGGTAATCTGTTTTATTTTTAGGTCCACGTACTTGTATTCTCATTATTTGCTCTCATTAATTCATTGTTCTGATTAATCTAAATTTATTTTCTTTGAGATTGATCCCTTTCAACTCACTTTGATATACGCCATATTTTATCCTGCAATGTCAATTCTGATTGATTGGTCCAATTTCGCTTGGATTCCTCTTAATTTACCCTGTTGTCCTAACTAACATGGCTCAATTTTAAATCACTTTTAGTGTTTTCGTTATTTTTGATCCATTCTAATTTATTAGGATATAACCTAATTGAAATATTCATATGATTTGTTTTTCATTCATTTACCACAATTCACATTACCCCTCTTAGTTTGCTGTATCTTCCTTCATAATTAACTCGCACTCGCTGACGATTCACTTTGGTTCCTGCTGATTCAATTTAATTAAGCCTAATTCACTTCGATACACGTTAATTCATTCAGTGACCCACCATAACTTACTTTGATTCAGCTTATTCGATTGTTATTCTGCTAGATTTCCATTGATTCCTCTCCATTTGCTTTGACTTCGTAAATCACTTCGGTCTATGTGGATTTATTTAGGTTCATGTTAATTCATCTTATCTCACTTCAGTGACTTCATTCACTTTTAGTTACCTGGAGTTCCCACGATTTAATTTGCTTTGTATTTGTTCTTAATTCACTTGGTTTCATCTCAGCACACTTTTACATCTGTCAGTTACGTCAGTGCCGCCATACTTTAGCTGTTACGAATCGGCCGGCGGCGCCGTACTTTCCCGCATCACTCCTCGGCTGTGCAGCGAAGCCACTACGTGCGCCTTTTGTCAGGTGCGACCATGTCGGTGACCCATCCCTCAAGTTTCGACAAGCCGGGCCGGACGCCTCGCTTTCAACGCGCTTCAAACTCGGCGGTTGTCCGCGGCGCGCCGAGACTTGTTCAAGGACACAGGGGCCCCGCGATCTCAAGCGGAGTCCTCCTCTCTCCCCTCTCTCCGACTCAACGTGCGGCGAGGCTACCGACTGCTTACAAACTCTGGAAAGAGCCTTGTGTGTGTCTGTGACGTTCGTGGCGTGTTTCTGCTTGTTGGCGTTTTCACCGTTACGGCTTTTGTGTATAAATAGAAGCCGCCCAAGCGCTGTAACCAATTCCTGTTAGAGCATCGAATCCATGCTGTCACTCTGCTCGAGTCCTGTATTGTAACCTCGCCCGTCGGGGCATTGTTTTTTTGGCTTCGGCTCACCTCTCTCTATGAAGTAAACAGTTACGTCAGCCTGCGGCTTCTGGACTTCTTCTGGACGGACGTCGAGGCCACGGACGTCGAGGCGGCTTCGGACTTCGCAGTATTCACGGCGGTCAATGGTGAGTGCGGGACTTTTCTTCACTTAGTTTTACGAGGCTTTTGAGGATAGCTGGTAGGGCGTGTGTTTTTGTCGCGTGGGTTATTCGCGCAAAACATTTTTGGAGCAATGGGAAAGCAGTACTCTTCAGCGGCCATGAATTTGAAGCCGTTGAAAAAAACGCAGTTGTTGGAGCTTGCAAAAGAGTTGTGCTTGGATGTTACGGATGCGCTGAGAAAGCCAGAGCTGCTACAGGCTATACTCGCTGTCGGGGCTGACGACGAGGAGCTGTCGGAATGCATTTAGCAGATCAGTGGCAGGGAGACCGCGAAACGTAAGGCCGCCGAGGCAGAGGCTGAGCTCCAGCGTGTGGAACGCGAGGAAAGAAAGCGAGAACAGGAGCTCGAGTGGCAGAAAGACGAACGAGAAGACAAGCTTCTACTTGAGCGATAAAGACAGGAACACGAGGAAAAGTATGCGAGGGTACGACCTCGAGCTCAGGCAAATCCTACGGGAAAGGAGGAGGGTCGAGTGAGAGAGACTACAACGGGAGAGTAAGGCAGTAGAGCACGAGATTCAACTCTTGCGCGAAAGAGCGAAGCTCAGAAAGCCAGAGTTAGAATTGTTGCTCAAAAAAGACTTCGTTTTCGAGAAAAGCACCGTGCCAGCGCTGCCAGTAGCAGACGCTCGGGAGCGCGAGTCGGAGGCGACCCTTGCGGCCCAGCAGCGCGTCAAGGTTGCTGAGAGAGATAACGACGGCGCATTAGCTCAGGCTGTCGGCAGGGGCGGCAGAGGGCAGTGCATGTCCACTGAGTGCAATATATATGTGTCGGCGTTTGTTTTGGAGATCTCGGCAGAGTGTTCGGACGGTTCAAATTCGCGGGAGGCCTTGGGAACGGCTACGGACTTGAAAGTGAACACTTTGCGAGATTGCGACGTTTCGCAGGAATGCGTAAACGATGAGGTTACCGAGAGCCCGCACGAGGCCGCTGAAACGGAGGTTGTTCCTTCGGACGGTAGTACAGAAACGAGCGATGTGGTGGCAAAGCCTGTAGTCGAGGCAGCGAAAGGTTTGCATGGTAGAGTTGGCAGTAATGACGATCTCGCCACTCAGCAAACCGATTCCGTCCTGCAACCAGCTAAGGTAACCAACCTTGAGCAACGGCCAGTCGAGCTCGTAGAGATTTAGGTGTCGCGGGTGGCTGAGCCATATGAGACAGGGCAGCCGGGATGTAGTGTAGTCCTGGCAGTGAGAAAACAGAACGGGGACACGCTTCGGTCTTCGCGTGCTTAGGCTGCCGCCGAAAGCGAGAGGGGCGACGAGGTAGTGACTGTTAGGAATTACAAGCACTACAAGGTGTCTAAAGAGCTCCTCGTGCCCTTGGCACTCCCAGCTGATGCTCCCGACGATAGGCCAACATCGGCTGAGCTAGTTGAGGCTGCGGTGTCGCCTGCGGCTGAGCCGAAGTCGGGAAGCGATCACCCTAGAGGAGAGAACGTAAACGCGTTCCGACGTTCGCTTGCCGAACGCGTTGCTGAAATGGCGAAAAAGAAGGAGAGAGGGAAAACTTCCGCGCGTACTTGTGGCGCATGTTTCAATGCGGGAACGCCGAAAAGCAAAGCCGTGAGCTCGCTTCGCGCGAAGGGAACGCTGCTTCCAAGAAGGAGGGCGCGCCTAACGTTTGAACGGTGGAAAATCCCGCTCGCTCCTCCGCGCGCTCGACATTTGACGAAAACCACGACCGGTGTCCTTTCACGCGGTCGCAGCAGTCGCTTTCAGAGAACGGACGCACCTAAAGTACGGTACAAACAGGGGAAAAGCTCAGGGCAACGACGAGAGCTCAAATCGCAGTTCTCAGCTCGAGAAGTGGCCTGTAGACGCCTGACTTTCTCTATTGCATTGTGTTTTGTGAAGCAGGTTTCGCCCTTTACGATTACGTTTTTTTGTGTGGTACATTTCCCACCACGCGAAATATCACCTTTCAAGTTTGTGCACTTGTCTAAAGTACTGTTGGGCTAAAATATAACTAGTTTGGAAGTTTGGAAGTTTATTCATCATGGTTTCAAACATACGTCATTTATCCAGTGGTTGAATGGAAAGGGGTGGTGAAAAGGCAACTGAATGCCTGACAATGCACCGATCCCCGCTCAGACCACAATAATGCACCAGCACTCAGTATGTTTGTCTAAAGCATGAATACATAGATTCAATACAGTGAAATATACTAATTGAAGATATATAGCGAAGAAGATATATAGTGTAGTTAGTTATTCGCCTATTTTTTCGCAACTAAAAGCCTGGTAGATCTTCAGTGTGGATTTGTCTTCGCACTTGCCGGCGATGCGGTTGTGTCTTCCTGTGTTGTTCTGTTGCTTGCCTGACCAAGCCAGAAATCTTCTTGGGGAGCCACTACTCGTCCAGTGATCGGACCTGTGAAGCTCCAGCACGGTGTCGTACAGCCCAGACCTGGAGTCGAGCGTCTGCCGAGCACTTCACTTCGAAAGTATCCCTCCGGACAACGGTGTAAGACCGTTATACATCGGGATCTCGGACCCCAGGCGGAAAAGCTGTTACGAATCGGACAGCGCCGCCGTACTTTAGCTGTTACGAATCGGCCAGCGCCGCTGTACTTTACCGCATCACTCCTCGACTGTGCGGCGAAGCCAGTACGTGCACCTTTCGTCAGGCGCCACCATGTCGGTGACTCATCATTCAAGTTTCGACAAGCCGGGCCAGACGCCTCGCTTTCAACGCGCTTCAAACTCCGGCGGTTGCCAGCGGCGCGCCGAGACTTGTTTAAGGACACAGAGTCCCCGCGATCTCAAGCGAAGTCCTCCTCTCTCCCCTCTCTCGGACTCAACGTGCGCCGAGGCTACCGACTGGTTACGAACTCTGGAAAGAGCGTTGTGTGTGTCTGTGACGTTCGTGGCGTGTTGCCGCTTGTTGCCGTTTTGACCGTTACGGCTTTTGGGTATAAACAGAAGCCGCCCAAGCACTGGAACTAATTCCTGTTAGAGCAGCCAATCCATGCTGTCACTCTGCTCGAGTCCTGTATTGTAACCTCGCCCGTCGGGGCATTGTTTTTTTGGCTTCGGCTCACCTCTCGCTATGAAGTAAACAGTTACGTCAGCTTAAGGCTTCTGGACTTCTTCACGGCTGCAACAGCGGCTGGCCGCTCGCATCATACACGCTACCACTCGTATGTCGGAGGCCACGGAGCTCGGATCGGGTGCCCCCACTCGGTCGCAACAACTGGTGTCAGCGCTGGGATGACACGGTTGCAACACCCCCTAATTTCAACTGTTCCTCTGGTTCGCTCTTACTGCCATTAATTCCCAGGAGCGTCCAGGGGCTTTTTATACGACGCTTAATGACCCCGGTTTAGGCTCAAGCGCTGTGAAGGCCGACGGAACGACAAGATATATATTTCCCTTTATCTCATAGTTGTTCTTATCACATTAATAATTTTAAGATATTGTTACGCTCGAAACTGTACAGAGTTAAACTGGTCGTAACCAATCACCAAGCAGGTTATGTGTCAAGGGGTGGAGTAGAAGAGGAAGTAGAGGACGACAACAACAACAGCCACAACCACACTCGTACTGACCGCAGTGTCAGCGGCCGCCTCCTTCAACGCTCTTGTTCCTATTGACGGCTGTAAATAAACCCTTTGCACCTTAACAGTTTGTGGTGGAGGTGCGTGGTAGCCTTGAAAGAAGACGGAGCCACTGGAACTTCGCCGACGCCGCCGAGTCGCCGGTCTCTCCCCGCAGCGTGTACCTCTGACTGGGGCTACAGAAACAGTCTAAGCCCTGCGGATGGCCTACTGGCAGCCGTAGAGGGAGCCCCGTATGTTCTCTGGGAACGAAGAGAACGACGTCAACGAATGGCTCGTTCACTACGAACGGGTGAGCAAGTTTAACCACTGGGATGCCGCCGCCAAGCTGGCAAACATCGAGTTATTCTTGACGGGCACCGCGCTGACGTGTTTCGATAACCACCAAACGAAGCTAACCACTTGGGACCGGTTAGTAGAGGATATAAAGAAGTGCTTTGGGGATTGGATGGCGAAAAAGCAGCGAGCAGAGCAGACCCTATATCAGCTAGCGCGTGTGGCTGGGGAGTCCTACACGACCAACATCGAAGAAGTATTGAAATTGTGCCGGATTGTGAATCCCGAAATGTCAGAGGAAGGCCGGATTGGGCTCATGCTTAAGGGTATCGCTGAAGACGTGTATGCTTTCCTCATCCGTAACGAGAGCCTGGACACAGTAGGAGACGTCATACCACAATGTAGACATTCGCAGCCCTGAAGACCCGTCGTATAGCACCAAAGTGTGGTCGCTTGGCAAACGTGACCACTATAGCCAGCGTAGACGCCCCCCAGACCATGGACTTGTCTTCGACGATAAGGAAAACTGCGTTGACATGATCAATTGGTGCGTCGCATCGACACCACTTGCGACTGCGATCCGCCACACAATGCCCTGATGCGGAAGTACCGGTCGGCTACTACGCAGCGCGAGATGACGCTCACCAACGTGCATGGGCCCCTACAGAGTTCCATCCGTCCGTGAACACTGCTGCCTTTGACAATCACCGTTTCCACCCTTCCCGGAACTCTGATAACTTCGACAACAACCGTTACTCATTGAAGCCAGTTGAAAATAATACCTGGTCCTCGCCACGCGGTGTGCACTCACGCCGTGATGACGAATATTACGGTGAAGGTCGACGGGCCTACAGACTTTACACACAGCCCACTACCTTCATGCAACCCGACAGGATTTGCCCTAAGCCTGCGTGCTACTGGTGAGGAATCCCTGGCCATATTGCAAGGATTTGCCGTCGTTGTCGCGAACAGCAAACACACTATTCCCGGTATACTGCTTGAGGACCTTCTAACCACACTGTGGAAAGTCACTGGTCTCAGGTCCCGCTTTGCACCAACAATTTTCAGACCAGTTCGCAGCGCGACGCTTCTCCGGGCAGCTCCGATCGCAGCATAACACCACCCGCTGGACGATCGCGCCGATCCCCATCGCCTAGTCTCCGCACAGCATCCCCTTAGCCGGAAACCAGTTGGCACGACCGATGGAGGTGAGATCGCCAGACAGCCTTCGAAAGATAAACAACCTCCGCCAGTATTTATGATGACAAACAAAGTTTAAGTGCTCGAGGATGGGGTTTCTGCAGTGGATTTAGTTGACACTGGTGCAACGGTTTCAGTTATGAGTAGTGCTTTTAAAGATCGCCTGGGGCGTAAAGTGATGTTCAAATGGGACAAGGGAACCTCGTTTTTGGGAGTCGGTAGGGAGCCACTGCACCCTCTTGGTGAGTGTACAGTCAATGTTTCTGTCGGAGGACGGGCGTTCAAAGCGGAATTCGCAATTCTTGCCAAGTCAGCCCATGACGTAATTTTGAGCATCGGCGTCTTCCGCGATTGTGGTGCCACTGTCGATTGCGCGACGGGCGAACTTTATGGTAGCAGCTTACGGTTCTCTGTAGTCGCCTGTGACTCTCGTATAAAAAAAAAAGATGGTACCTGGTTGGTTTTGTGTGGACTACCGACGTTTGTATGCAATCACCAAAAAATATATCTATCCGCTGCCCAGAATTCATTATTTTATAGATTGCCTGCACTCTGCATCTTATTTCTCGTCAATCGATTTAAAATCCGGCTATTGGCCGATCTCCATGGACCCAAACCACAGAGAGAAAACAGTCTTGGCCACCCCGGACGGTCTTTTTGAGTTTAACGTAATGCCATTCGGCCTCTGAAACCCGCCAGCGACATTGGAACGGTTCATGGACACAATTCTGCGTGGTCTGAAATGGGACATATAGCTTTGTTACCTCGACGATATGTTTGTCTTCCGACGAACTTTTTACTAGCACAACTCACGACTAGAGACAGTCCTCAGATACCTAAAAGGCGCCGGATTTGTGTTGAACTCCAAGAAATGTCGTTTTGGTGAGCGTCAAACGCTTGTTTTGGGACACCTTGTTGATAAGGATGGCACGTGATCGCCGCTGTTTAGCGATTTAAGCCACCAAAGTCAGTGCAAGCGCTCCGTAGCTACTTGTGGCTTTGTTCATACTTCCGTCGTTTTCTGCCCCACTTTGAAGATTTAGCGTATCCCCTCACTAGCCTCTTGCGCAAAGATGCTGCCTTTACCTGGACCACTGAATGTGAAGCTTCGTTTTCCCATCTTAAATATCTTCTCACGTCGGGCCCTATCCTTCGCCACTTTGACCCTAGCGCTCCAACCGAAATACATGTGGACACTAGTGGTGTTATACCTGGTGCGGTGCTCATACAGCGGCATAGGTTTGCCGAGCATGTCATCGCTTACGCCAGTGGTTGCCTCACCAAAGTTGACCGCAATTACACAGTCACCGATCAAGAATGCTTGGCTGTCATCTGCGCGATCAGTAAATTTCGTTCCTACGTGTACGGCCGTCTCTTTACAATCATCACCGAACACAACGCGTTGTGCTGGTTGATTGGCCTCCGTGACCCTAACGGCCGACTTGCAAGTTGGGCCTTAAAGCTCCAAGAGTACGGATTTGTTATCGCCTACAAGGGTGGTGTAGCACGCAGACGCTGATTGCCTTTCCCGGCTGCCGAATGCGTGCAATGATTGTGAGGAAGATCACTTCGACGACTGTTTAGTAGCTGTGACACAGAATTCCTAGACGTTGCTACTTTTCGTTCAGAACAGCAGAAAGATCCAAGCATACAGCACCTCTTCGCTGCTGCTGCTCACCCTGCGACTCCTCGGCGCCACTCGTTTCATGACGGGCTTCTCTATAAGATTAACTACATGCCTTGGGGAGCACGGTTTCTTCTTCCGTGCCAAAACTTTTCCGTGCTTCAGTTCTACGCACCATGCATGACGATGTTACTGCAGGACACATGGGTTACATAAAAACTTTACACTGTACCCAAGAAAGATTCTTCTGGCCGAAAAGGCCCCGTGAAGTTCAACAATATGTGTCGTGTTGCCTCCAACGTCAGCACTCAAGCGCCCTACGAGCATTCCATCTGGGCTACTTTAACCTATAACCACTTCCTTTGACCAAGTCCGCATTTATCTATTCGTTCCGTTTACACGCTCTTCGAAGAGTAATCGCTACATCATTGTCTGCGTTGATTACCTTACGCGTTATGCAGAATCTGCGGCTGTAGCGGCTGCGAAGGCAGACATCGTTACGACATTCATGCTTCGGTTCGTCATCATAAGGCATGGTGCTCCCCGCGTGCTTATAAGCGACCGCGGACGTCTGTTCGTCACTTACGTTGTGGAAGATTTGCTGCGCCTTTGTTCGACTCACTTTCATTACTGGACACCTTATCATCCCCAGACAAACGGCTTGACCGAGCGTACCAACAGTTTTCACCAACATGATTTCGACGTGTGTTGACTCTCGCCACAAAACCTGGGACGAGATTTTACCGTTTATGCCATACACGTATAACACGGACCAAGATGAGACCACAGGCTACAGCCCGTTCTATTTGCTCTAGGCCCGTACACCTCCTAACAACCTCGATACAATATTGCCCTTCACTTTGAATTACGACACATCCGTTTCGCGCGTGTGCGTTTGTACTCCCATGCAACGACGCGAACTGAGTGAGAAGCTCTTGCGACGGTATCTCGGGCCCTACAGAAGCAACGACGTGTTGGCCAAGTTATCAACGAGGTTGTAATTGACAATGATGCCGGCATATTACGACGACGCACGCGGCGCGAAGTCGTCCAGGTGGTTCGCCTCAAGTCTTACTACGCAAGATGACGAACTTTTCTGTTTGTTTTTACTGTCGTTTTATTTTACCATCGGGTCGATGCATCCTTAGAGGGGGGGGGGGGGTAATGCCGCGAACCATGCATTCTGTTTGTATACTTCTGTTTTGTTTTAACTGTCCGTGTGCACCTGGTGGTGTTATCAGTGTTTCAAGCAAAGTGCATGTATCCCTTCTTTTCATTTGAATGCGACACGGGCTGTCTTCTTTTGATAGGGAGAGTGGTTGGCCATGACGTCACTACCCTAGAATAATCTTATTTGATCTTCAGTGTTCTCATTGTAACTGCAAAGCATGCTTTCCGCACTGGACAAACAGAGTAGAACCGTGGGCCTGAAAATATTATGGTGAAAACTAAAGTATTGCTCAATCACCTCGGGAAAGCACAGTGGTTTGAGATAGGTGGGGAGGCAGTGGAAGTGTAAAGGAAATACAACTACTTAGGCCAAGTTGTGAGCCCGGATCCCAACCATGAGGCAGAGATAATTAGAAGGATAAGAATGGGGTGGAGCGCATACGGCAGGCATTGTCAGATAATGAATGGCAGCCTATCATTGTCCCTGAAGAAGAAAGTATATGACAGCTGCATCTTACCTGTGTTCCCCTACGGGGCATAAACTTGGACTCTCACTAAAAGGGTTCCAATTGAATTGAGGACGATTCAGCGAGCAATGGAACGGAAGATGATAGGTGTAACATTAAAGGACGAGAGGAGCGTGGAGTGGGTCAGGGAACAAACACGTGTTAAGGACATATTAGTAGAAATGCAGAA
Source organism: Haemaphysalis longicornis (assembly GCA_013339765.2). Taxonomy (NCBI): domain Eukaryota; kingdom Metazoa; phylum Arthropoda; class Arachnida; order Ixodida; family Ixodidae; genus Haemaphysalis; species Haemaphysalis longicornis. Next base: position 186,869,275 of record CM023449.1, on the reverse strand, counting down.
GAAGAAATGGGCGTGGGCAGGGCATGTGTTGTGATGGCAAGATAACCATTGGTCAATAAGGGTGACAGAGTGGATCCCTAGAGAAGGCAATCATTGCAGGAAGCGCAGAAAGTCAGATGGGCAGATGAGATTACGAAGACTGCGGGGATAAATTGGTCGCAGTTAGCACAGGACCGGGATAATTAGAGACTATTGGGAGAAGCCATTGCCCTGCAGTTGGTGTAGATAGGCTGGCAATGATGATGATGAAGGAGTTATATGTTACTTCCGGTAGTCATGCATGTTTTTGCGAATGCGGGGAGTTAGTTACGCCTCCTCCCTAGGTGGCGTACTCGGCAAACAATTCTACGCCTTATTAATAAAAAAGGGTAAATTTCATCCAATCTGTGCCCCTCTGTATTATCACAAAGATGATCAATTGTCGAAAGTAAAGCACTTAATCGTTAAAAAAAGTAGACAAAGGGAATTCACCCAAGAGTGTTTTGAAAAAAATAGCCAGGCATTGATATTTTACGATAATGCACTTACCAAATCGAAAAATGTGGCTTTATAATAACGTTATTACAGTTATAATAGCGTAACACAACTAAGCGACGACTACCTCAACGTGGACGTTGAAAGATACCTGAAGCGTGCGGAGGACGTACTACGTGCGTACTGCGGACCAGCAGCTGTTCGATGCCGGATGCTACAACCTCCGACGCTGAGGCACCCAGGTGACCTTGTGTGGGTTTGTACTCCCATGCAACGCCACGAACTGAGGGAGAAGGGAGAAGCTCCTGCAACGGTACCTCGGGCCCTACAGTAGCAACGACGTGTTTGCAAAAGTATCTACGAGGTTATCCTTGACAGTGATTCCGGAGCATTACGACAACGCACTCGGCGCGAAGTCATCCACGTAGCTCGCCTCAAGCCTTACTACGCAAGATGACGAACTTTTTTGTTTGTTTTTACTGTAGTTTTATTTTAGCATCGGGCCGATGCACCCTTAGAGGGGGGGCGGTAATGCCGCAAACCATGCATTCTGTTTCTATACTTCTGTTTTGTTGTAACTGTCCGTCGGCGCCTGGTTGTGTTATCAGTGTTTCAAGCAAAGTGCATGTATCCTTTTGTTTCTTTTGAATGCCACACGGCTGTCTTGTTTTGATAGGGAGAGTGATTGTCCCTGACGTCACTACCCTAGAACAATATTATTTAATCTCCAGTGTTCTCGTTGTAATTTGAAGTTTCGAGAAACAGTCACGCCGTAAGTAAATACTCCCTGGGCAGCCACCGTGGTATTCAGTTCGCTTGCGCACGTCACTTTATTGACTCCTGCTTCCGAGCCTGTGTAATTTTTTTATTTGTTAGGGGAGCACAAGTTCACCCCAATAAACTAGTATTTCCTTCAAGACAGCTGCGCCGTTTTTGACTACGCGGCAGTATGCATCATATTCAGCTCCTGGGAAACCATTGGCCCGCGTGTCTGCGCATTTCGCAGCTAATGGCGGAAGACGATATAACCGTCTGCCACCCTTGCCACGTAAATGCCTCTCTTCTGTCCTCTGCAAGCACTCACACTCTCCCTATTGCTTTTCACTCCTCCTAAGATAAACACGGAAGATCTTTGCTAAAGTCGAATCAATGTTGTTGCGTTGCACAGATCGCGTGCCATAGTGACACCTTTCTGTACTAATAAACTTCAAACGCCCTCCCGAGGTGCGGCATTGTGCGCGACTTCGTTGATGTAATTTTGGTCAGTATATTGTTTTAACGCATGTTTTTTATTTGCTTTCTCTAATATCGGTAACACATTTGCTTTGACTTCAGAGAACACTGCGAGCACCTGTTGTGTACTGATGTTCTGACTCAAATTTTCCGACGTATTTTGCTCAACAATATCCACATGCATAACGCATTTCACTAGATTTAGTGGATTGAAAAGCTTTTAGGGATATAAATTTCTCCGTCAAGGATTCTTTTATTTTTTAGCAAGGTGGCTGAATCGAGCTAATTAGAGACAAACGTACGGATGAATATTTTCATGTCTAATCAGTAGAAGGAAGGCTATCGTCTTTGTACAAAGAATAAATTAAAAAAAAGCCAAGAAAAGAACCATACATTTTGGAATAAAAAACAAATTAAGGCCAGCCGTGAACGCCTGGCATATCCACAAAATCATAACTAGCGCAAGTAACACAGCTAGCCATCCTAATAGCGTGACTGGATGTAATCCCCAGACCAGGATTTCGAAACACAGAAATATAAAAAACAAAAAATTTGCTATTTTACTACTATGAACCAGCGAAATAAAAAAAATTACACCATCTTCCTGTAGGCGAACGCTGAGTAGTATGCAAAGCAGCCATGAGGTCGATTCAAGTGCCCATTAGTTTTCAGTTCGTTGTTTCCGTTAGGTTGAGGTGTTTGGTTTCCATGGTAACTACCACACTTTTCACTTACCGGAACTACGAAATGGGAAATTGCGTTGAGCCCATGGCTGTTTCGCATACTACTCAGGGTTCCCCTACGGGAAGATGGTGTTGTTTTATTAGATGCGACGGGGCTATTTCCCTACTTTGCCGTTGTTGCACCGTTCACACCCCCACTTCGCATGCTCGCCTTGCTGAACGCCTGGTTGTGCCTTACCCTTTAATGGCTCCTGGAGCGACAGTGTTACCGGTGTCTTCCTGGGCCGGCCTGAGATGAGCCGAGCATGCGCAGTGGGGGTGTGAACGACGCCACAACAAGGGAAGTACATAGCCCCGACCATGAGATGCTGGAGCGACAGTGTTGCCGGTGTCTTTCTGCGCCGGCACGAGACGAACACGCTTCCCCTTAAATGGCTCCTGTAGCGGCAGTGTGGCCGGTGTCTTCCTGGGCCGGCGGATGGATGGACGACGGACGACGGAGCCAAGAGCAAGGGATGCTTTGCACCTAATGTGCATCTTATACTTCTCCGCAAAACGCAGGATACACCAAAGAATTCTGGAAAAGATCGTTGGAAATACGAAGTAAAAAAATTACGCCCACCTCCCCTCGCGGGAACCCTGGTGTGATGCAACGCATCTCATGGGGGGTTGCATTGGCGTTTTCCATCGTATTGATTACGCTTATAGCAGGGATTCTCACGTGAAGGGGAAGTGGGCGTAATTTTCCATTTTCACCATGCAATGCACATGCAGTGTATGCTCAGGTACGGTCTTTATTGCAGACCAGAATGAGTGCCTTGTGGTCCGTAAAGTGCACAGTTAGGGGCTCGACGATTGCTTGATGCAATCGTCGAGTACTGCGGGAGAGTGCAGCGTAACGCGGACGACCGTCGACTGAGACCGTCGGAGCGTGGCATGCCGCTTTATATTCACAGCGCCCGAAGGAGAGGTGTGCGCAGAGAGAGAGAGTGCTGCACATGCGCAGCGCGCGAAGTGCCGCCCACCGGCGCCTAGCAACGGAGTGAGAGCGCGCTGCGCCATCCCGCAGCTGTTTGGGAGAGAGTGTTTGCTTTTCGGAGAGAGGAGAGGAGAGGCGCAGCTGTGAGGACAACGCCGGACAGACGCAGGAAGGACAGAGGGGTGAGCATGAGATGCGTTGCATGTAAAACAACCAAAAATGAGCCAAGCGTGTAATCCCTACCTTTAACACGAAAATGCTTTATTCGGGAAAATAACAGCTCTAATCGTTATGATAGTGAAAACGGCTAGCATGTATCGGGCATAATGTAAAAGGAACTAATACATAATACGTGCATACAATAAATATAGTAAATTGGCCCGACAGATTTTGAGCAACCAAAAAAGGAGAAGAAAATAAAAATTGCGCGAAATCGTCCTGAGAAGTTTAAAAATGTGCACCGTATGCATTTTCTTAAAAAGCCGAAGAATAAACGCAAGAAGTCCGGAAAAAAATTGCTAAATGCGAATAAAAAACTAGCAAACATGTCGATCTTGTGTAACGCCCTGCATTTTCAAAAAAATGCAGGTTTGGGGAAGAAACATTTTTATCAGTTATAATAGCGGAAATGGAGATAAACTGTAAGGCAAAATTTTGAAGAAAAAAACGGTAACATAAGAAAAACCAAGAATAAAATAAAAATATTCATCTGAAAAAAACTCCAAATATGCATCTTAGCATATAACCGACCACCAAAATAACGTTCGAAATAATAATAAGAAAAGCGCTAATGGACAAACTATGCAGCACGCCTTGCATCTTCGAAAAAAAACGTAACTGGCGAAGTAAAAAAAAAGCTTAAAGAAGTAAAAGTATCTAACTCCTTTCGCAACCCATAGCTAAATTGGCCGTAAAGAATTCACACCCTAGACAAACGGAATAACAATGCTGCGCAGTAGAAGAGAATTCTGTGAATTTCTGCAGATTTTTTGTGTGTGCTGGCACATGGATATTTGGGCCCTGTTTCATGTTGTAATTAAAATTAATGTATTACATACCGACCTCTCCAGATGTGCGGTCTGCCAAATAGTACTGTAATTTATAGGTTCGTCCGTCATGAAACATTGGTTTAACTTTCTGGATTGTACTAGGTACCATTTTTCACATTGAGGTATTTTTTGCAATCGAGGCAAAAAAAGTTTGTTGGGCTTAGGCGTTGCATCTTGATTTGAAAGCTAAAGCCAGGGAGAATATTGTGACGGCAAAATTTTATATGCAAGTCCAGCCTTCGACGCAACGGCCACAGTATTTCCTATTCATAACTCATATTAGTTTACCTTAATCCACCCTATTCATTATACTCCACCTTGCCTGGTTCAGATGTACAGCTATCCAGCATTATCCATCGTCATCCAGCCTAATGACGACGAATCCGCGTTATTAAACGCCGATACGCCGTATTTCACCTAATCAAAACTTACATACAATTATCATTCACTGATTAATCAATATTTTATCTTGATTACTTTCAATTTACCATAAATAATCGTAACCAACTTTAATCGCAAAAAATTAGGTCCTGCTGTTTTTTTTATGATGAAGCCTCGCCTATTCTTTGAGGCACGCCGTACTGCTTGGATTGGCAATAAAGTTTACCACCTCCTGAGCTTTAACAGAATCCTATCACACCAGCTTCAACAGAAAAGCGGCCGTCACGGCCGGTATTAGACCCGCGTTCTTGGGCTCAGTGTTACAACACCTTGGCTCTAAACCTTGATTGCACCTCAATTCATCATAATAATAATTACTAATAACCATTGATCTTTCATAAAATATTCATCCCATGTACACGACTGGCATGCTTTGTGAGCGTCCAGCCTACCTACCTCGTGATTTTGTACCGTTGGTTTTGGAAGCCAGGTTCATACAATAGCATCCTCCAATGAGCCATAAGGCTCATAAGCCTTCATATAAATACCCGATATTGCTATCTAGTAACCGATCTACAGGTAGGTAGAGTGACACGCTGTCACACACTATTTGGGGTTTGTTTTGAAGTCGCCATGTTTAATGTATTCTCACGAGGAAGCCGATGTAGTAAAAATTGTGTTGTTGTAGTAGGTAAGCGGTTACCTAACTAAGAAAGCATTGAAATAAGAAAGCATTGGTATCCAAATACGTAACCTGTTCTAACATTATCCTCGTCACCGTTCTTCCGCTTTACCTCTTTTACTACACTAAAACTTTCCCTAATCCAATCTCCCCCGCTTATGCCGGAGGTCATTCTCTTGGAAATTATGCTGATTTATTTTGCCTTTTTCTGCGTTCACACCACTAATTTGAACCTGTTGGGGTAAAGCAGCACGATCTTTATTAATTAGGTGCCGTAGACGGCGTGGCTGTGTGATGCCAACCACAACGAATATTTTGTGAAAACGCACCCGGTCACCCGCGTATTTGCTATTTCTATAGTTACCACGCTCAAATTATTCTCCTAGGCTCATTGGACATGTTTCACACACATTTTGAAATCGAACGTAAGAATAAATGCCCCTTGTTGACGTGTAGTCATCGAGACCATCAGATCCGACCTGTCGTTAGGGATAGGTATTGAAGTGAAATCCCTCTTTTGCCAAGTTTTCTTTTCAATCCGAATACTCCACTAGCCTTAAAAATTGTAACCAGCAAGTTGGCCTCGCTTTGAGCCCTTGTCAATTATTCTGGATTCTGTGGTTTGTCGGTCGCTTTATGTGCCATTCATCGACAATCCTGTTACACTTTCTTTGATCAATTTGTGGGCCATTTCCGTGGCACGGGGCCACACTTTCTTCCCGTCGAGTTACAAACGCTTTCGCTCAAGAAGGTGGAAAACCAACATTTGTGTAAGACGCAAGCGCATAAATTACTCATTGTTGTTTGAGATAAATTTCTCCACCATCACTTCCTACGTTTTCGGCCATTTTGTCTCGTTTCATGCTAAGGGCGGCACACACCAGATTTTCCGCGTACGAAGTCAACAAAGGCTTTCGCATTTTTTATTTTCAGCTGTCCATGCCACGTGGGCCTGAGTGACCGAGACATGATGTTGTGCACACCCACGATACGCCCTCTTTGGATGCATCTCCAAAACAATTGTACAAGGTGCATCTACAGTTCTGTTTTGCCAAACACTGAAGGCGTCCTAGTAGCGCTTGAAAACCTTAGGGTGAGGTTATTTTCCTTTCATAAGAGAGGAACTTCTGTCGCGCCGGATAAAAGTGTTCATGCCAGGTTATCTATTCTGGGTTCTCTGTTTTGACCTACGACGACGTTCTTGTACAGTATCTTTCATTTTTCTCATTCTTCAACTACATTCTAATTCCATCTAATTATTCATCTCTGAATAAACTGTCCTTAGCGTAGGCAGGTTAAATAATGCTCCGATATCCACGTGCATGGGTCATTTTCTCTATCATATCATTACCAAACTTTGACAAACAATAAAATTAAGGAGCATCAACGATGACTCTCATATGCAGCATAATTTTGTATGTTGGTTTAACTCGTTATGATCGAGCTGGTTGCGGCGTTGAATAACTTATTGTTCGCATGGCATAAGCTGTGTATTTATTCTTACCATGGTATACCCAACGATCACGAAGCTACCTTCTCGATGGCATCTGACGTAAACGTCAGTAATTGAATATTGACTGGAAGCTCACAATCTCGGCTTAAAATATTCTGGCACAGAAGTGTTCAATTTCTTCTTTGAGCATATTTTTTGAATGCCAACAATCTTTGGCCCGCTGTGATGGAATTCACCAAACAGAAATCTTTGGTAATACCCTATTATTTGTGTTACGTTCATGGACCCAGGGTGTCATTACTGCTTTCAACTAGAGCAATCACGCGACACTTTTTTTCTAATTAGGCAAAAATTCAGAGCACTCGCTAGTATTGTGTAGTTGTAGGGTATTCACCTTCTTGAGCAAGCATCAGATAAACTTTATCAGATGAACTTTATCCTACAGCTAGGCGTGCCATGCTTAAAGATGTCGTTACATAACATCTAGCAGTGCGTAGAACGAAGCGCTTAGTAACAGGAAGCTTCCAGCGCTGTCTCCATTAGAAAACAGATACTCATTTACAGAAACTCTCCTTAAAATCTATTACAAGTAGTGGCTGAGACGGGTTTTCCCAACTAAGTATCGGAACGCTTTTAGGAATATTAAAGTATACGATTCTATTACATGCATTGACAACTACAGCTAAAAGAGACGGCCCTTTCGCGAAGCGATTTTGGTCCTCAGACAGAAAATGCTGCAAATAAACTGATATGCTCGGAACATTATCTGGAGATATCGGTTGTGTTTGAAGCCTTCAGCACAAATCGCCAATTCATGCACCAGTGCGACGCGGCAAGAGAGAGCAATGGGAACTAAGCAAAACGTGATACCTTGAAGAACAGAGCATGCGCATTACATCACTTCCGTACGTTTTGTCACTGGGAAAATCGAAACCGCTTGCATGGCACGGAAAGGAGTGAAGGAGTTTTGCTGTATACACCGGGGCGGGGCTTATATGTTCACGAATGGTGCGAAACAAAAGTATTCGTACATATCGAAAGCACGTTGGCACGCTGTCATTTTTTATGCTTTTTCTCCTTACTTGGGGAAAAAACCACTAGTGCTATGCACCAGCAATGGAGAATAACAATATTTCTCCTCGCTTGCGGCGACGAGAAAATGTGTGAATGCGGAATTTTTCACCTGGCTGCCTTGCAGAAATGGCGCATTTGCTCAAATGTCTAGTTCCGTTCATTCGCAGTATGGTTTCAAACTGATTGGGCAGCGTCCATTTTTTTGGCATAGTACACTTTGAATAAAAAACCTCAAGTGTTGGCTATGATCAAGGGTATGCCATGGACATATTAAAAAAGTGCGATATGACCTTGACATAGTACACTTTAAATAAAAAATCTCAAATGTTGGCTATGATCAAGGGGTATGCCATGGACATATTAAAAAAGTTCGATATGTCCTGTGACCAAAAAAACACAAAAGTCATCAATCAGGAAAATGAACCGTAATTATAAATGTGCTGGCGTCTAAAAAACAGGAACAAAAAACAGTGGCAACTGCTCGAAAACAGTTTTATTCCAGGCATAACATTCGACGGCTGTGGTACATGAAACACAATTACAGTTTGTTAACCTGATTTGGCACCACGATGACTAAAACTGCCTGTATTATGCTGCGTTTAGGAGAAACACTGTGATTCAACGTTTTTTAGCACACAGTGAATTGTTTATTATTATTTTTATTTCTTCCAAAAATAAAATTTTTCTATTACAGATGGGTCATCGCAGCTTCATTCTTCCCGTAAGTATTAATAAAAGGTACGTTCCGGTCAAAGGTACCTTAGTTAATAAAAATGCTGATGGTGTTGCTACCTCATTTGTGAAATATCTTTCGAAAACAGGATGCATTATTACCGATAAAAGTACAGGCAATTCTCGACTGCTGGTTTACTTGAATCCGAGGCTATAAAGCACTTCGGTACGCTTCTGTATATGCCCGCAGGATACACTCTCTGAACACGCAATTGTGATCGAACTTTCTTGTGCTTGCATTCCCAGTAGCTTAGTCATTCATTGTTTGATTGCTCGTGGATTCCCCAGCCAGCACCATAGTTGAGAGCATCCGTGGCAACACGCCCCGCCGGATGATGCACCACCGCCTGTAAAGCGTCCGATATTACACCACCGAAAATACGCGACAGTTTTTGGTTATGTATAGCAGTTACTCAGTGACAGCAGCAACGGTGACGGCAAGAGTTTACTATGTCATTCGGTATTCAGTTATTCAAGTATAGTGAGTGTAATAGAAACTTTTGCGCAATAGTCCGGTTGATTACGTCACACAGCAGTTGCATTTTTTTGAAACGTCACATTAGGCCTCATGTCCCAAGTTTAGCGCTAAGATAGTTTTGAGAGAGGGAGAGATAGAATGGTCTGTAATGGTAGTGCTGAGGTTATCCTGGTGAACGCGCCTAAATTCCTACAGCAGTTGCGTAAGGGCAATGAAATTGATGAAGAGGTGTTAATGACCATGATGACGATGATGCACTCACTACTAAAGTCTTATAAAGTTGGGTACCTCGGGGGAACGTCAATAGAGCTTTTGTCGCACGGTATGCTCGTTTAGAGATAGACATGGGACCTAACAAGTCCCTAAGCGTAATTCTTTTGCAAAGCGGCTGGCTCAAGCACACTCGGCGATGACCCCGATACTCTTTACCACCCACATTCAGGTATTACGTGGTTCAAGTCCTCGTTCGCATCACAAAAAGTGAGAGGGGAGAAGTAACCTGTTTCACCTTGGAGCGAAAATGACCTGCCTAAGGGATATTTACCTTCAAGCGGTGAAGAGCCAATTCTTCATGCTCGGTCAGTCTTTCAGGCATCCTAAACTCCCTGTGTGGGTCTATGGAATGAAGCGGCGCGTAATTTTGCGGCGCAGCAGCCCACCGAACACGCTGAAAACTCCAGGCAACCTTAACGAAAGAGCAGCTGTATCTTGCCTGGAAAACGGTACACGCAACATTGGCCCGTATAGATCATGCGTGATCGAAGGCGCAGTGCACACCTTGACATTCCCAGTTACACCAAAGTGGGCAGACATCCACTGAGGTTGTACGTGATCTTCTGCCTTTAGAGTTTCTAGTTGTCGAAAACAGGCTTATCTGTCTTGTACGATGTTCATCACGACAGCGCCGCCCGAGAATCTGTGAAGATTGCCCACTGACATACATGCTGCTCGATGATGTAGCTGAAGCAGCGCGCAGAGCGGCATGTTCACTAACCGTGGGTGCTGTCCTGTATTGCTAAGCGTAGAAAAGAAGGAGGCACGCGAGGACAGAAACCAGGTACCTATAGCAGATGAGCAGATAATCATATCCATCCGGGTATGGGAGGGTGTGTGCCCTGTATTTTTGGGAGATCAGTTCTAAGGAGAACTTTAAGGCAGAAGTAGGAATATCCTGTTTGCCGGAAATTCCGGGCACCCCTGCAATTATTTGCAGAGGAGGGAACGTACAAGGCTGTTGTAAGGACGGATGCGGGTGCCGGTGGTAGAGCGGTAGAATGCACCGCCTTTTAGTGGCTCAGCTGAGTGCTGTGGGGTGACCTTGCGGCCTTGCTACAAAGCGCAGTCTTGCGGAAAGGAGCTCCGGCGAGCAATGGCAAGAGGCCAAATCCCTAAGTTAAGTGAAACATCAATACATGCAAGATATATAATTAGTGACTTAAACACGGCAGTAAGAAGCTTCTCGATGGGACGCCTATCGGGAGAAGTGCTGAAAATATAAATGGATATGACGAAGAAAGGCTGAAAAGAGCACACAAATTATGGGCACCAGCTCACACAGCCCTAACCAGTGACGAGGACGCTCACAACCAAGCTCGAGGACTAACCAGCCGAGCTAGCGCAAGAAACACCATGTAGCAGTCTTCGCCCCGAACCGGCAGTGAAGGCATGATCACTTGCAGAGAAATTATAGATCATTACCGCTTGGGGTGGGCAAAGTACCCCGAGGCGCACAAAACATACGATAAAAATCAATCAGTTGCGTGGAGACTGCTACAGACGGGGATGTACCCCAAACCCGTACTGTACAGTTACTATTATACCGAACTGCAAAGCGGTAGCAAAGCGAACTGCGAACACTGCACTCCAAGGGCTGAACTGAAACACATGCTGTGAGCCTGTCGTGCTCTCATCACTGCAGATAAAGGGCGAATAATGGTAACTGCACCAGAGAAGTGAATAACTATAATGCTCAGCTCGGACGCCGAGTCTTAGTCTTGGGCTGTCCGGGTAGCCGAGGCCGCCGCAAAGGAGCAGCGGCTCCTGGCAGATTGCTGAAGAGGGAGGGAAGAGCCAGACCCACCCCTGGCCGCATCCTGGGCAAACAATAAAGTTATTTCTCTCACTCTGGAAGCGCCACCTGCGCTCGAAGAAGGTAGACATGTGTTCCATAGGCTCCGTCTTCGACCTCTGGTAGGGCCGAACTTGTTGGTGTTATCTGCTTGAGTGTGTCCTCTAAATTGTTGCGAAGGGACCAGCTTCCAGTTCGTGCTCGTATCCAGCGGATCTGACCACGCGGTGAGGCATTCCTGGCCGATTGAACTGTGCCCCACAGCCTAGCCTCTTGCACGCAGCGAGACGGCCGTCTGCGACCGCGCTCCTTCGCACGTACTCGTACTTCTCGCGCTTGCTCTTCCAGCGTGCTCGCGCATGATGTTGGTGGCACCACCGTCTTCCTCAGAGCATCCACAGCTTCCAAGGTCGGCGCTTCATGCTCCTAGTGGCACCTTGCTGGCCTCCGCTCAACTAGTCCTCGCTTCTCCGCCGTTGGAGCTCTCGCAAGCTACAGACTCCACCCCTGCAACCAGTACCCCTGAAGACACGGATGGTCAAGTGATGAAACAAGACGGCAGCAATTCTTATAATGACGGCCCCTGGATGATCTGGACTCATGTCAAGCCAAATAACTCGCCTAGACAGGGTAAGTAGGCCCCGAGCACTTTTCATGTTGAGACCACTCACAAAAATCAGTGTGCGCGATATACCTAAAAATGCCCTCCCACATCTGTTAAGCACTCTTGCCCCCACACCCGAAATGGCTGAAGTCGCTACGCACCGCTACGATATCGCTGGAAACTGCATGCAGATTACCGTATACGACCAGGAGCACGCAAACCGCCTCCTTGCAACTACCAGTCTCTCCTTCCAGGCCATAACCGTTGGGTCAACCCTCCAATAGAGGTCAGACACTCCCCAAATCGTGCCATCACTTCACGTGGAGTCATCACAGTGGAACCTGAAGATTCAAATGAAACAATTTTGAATTGGATCCACTGTGAGCAAGCGGACGTCTTGGCGGCGCAACGAACAGGCAAAAGAAATCGAGCAGTCCTGACTTTCGGCTCCCCTACGATACCACACGTGGTAAAATATTACATGGCTATAGTTAAAGTGTCGCCTTACCAGCCAAAGCGAATGGTCTGCTTCGCATGCCCCAGCATCGGGCACATGGCGAGGTACTGCCCGCACCAACCGGTGGGCCGCAAACGTGGGTGCGGTCATGCTGAAGCTGAGCCATGCGAGCGCACACTTTATTGTGTTGCTTGTAAAAGAGATGGTCATCTGGTGGTGGACCCTACGTGTCCTGCCCGCACTGCCTCCCCACCTCGTACCTATTCCAAAGTGGAAGATGAAGTATCCTGGCGGATCGTGTACGTTCGCACGGCACCTCGAGCACCAGCACTGCCGATGGAGTGCCTCCCCAAGATAGCCCTACAGCTGGTCCTCCACCTTCACTTTCGCCAACAGGTGATTCGATTCTGCAAACCGTACTAACCCAGCTTGATAGCCTTTGTTCTGAACTCCACCTGCTTTGTGAAGAGAATGCGCAACTCAAGGCTGAAATTGCAGCATGCAAAAACACTTCGCCTCACCTAACCATTGCCACTACAGGAGTGATTCGCATGTGCAGCCCCTATACCACCACTTGGGGTAGTGATCATTATCCAATTCTTCTAACTCTCCGAGGCAAGCGCTTTCGCACTCGACAATATCTTTCGCAAATTGATTGGCAAACTTTTCGAACCACCCTTCGTATCCCTCAGAATGCAACCTTACCGCAATTCACTGCTGCCATACACTCTGCGAAAGCACACACTACAGAGGAAATGTTATTGACTCTGCAACACCCGCACTGGACGCTCATCTTACCAACCTGTGGAAGCGCGTGCAAACCCTCACGACTCGCTATCTAACCAACGGCAAACGTCACCGAGACCTCATTCGGATTCGTCGTCAGTACCAAATCATCCGACAATACCAGCGCTCCCTTTCCAACGAGCATTGGCATAGTCTGTGCTAAGCTCGGTAAAGAACGAGGCCTTTCCAAGCTGTGGAGCACGTTTCGGAGCTTGTCGGGCAAGTGCAAGGGAAAACCTACTCAATTCGCTTCCCTCACTCTCCGGAACCCACCAGCGGACGTAGAACATCGACTGATAACCACTTTTTTCCCACGTGCCTCTCTCAGTCCCCACCTTCCGCTGCCGACCATAATGCTTTTAGACGTGGATAGAAATCTCCATGCCCCATTCAACATGGGAGAGTTTAAAGCGGCTCTTCACCAGGGCAAACCACATCCTGCACCTGGTCATGATGGTGTGACATGGCAGCAGCTACGTAACTTCGACGAGTCTGCACACTCAGTACTGCTAAACATGACTAATACTTACTGGGCCTCTGGTGGCGTTCCGAACGAACTCAAACTAACATTGGTTCACCCAATACTGAAGCCAAACAAAGATCGTTCTGTAAACTTATTGAACGCCTGATCAACAACCGCGTTCAGTATTATTTGAAACATGTACGCCCGTGGTTCCATCCGTCCAAGACTCGCTTCCTGACTCACCTCGGTACTCACGATTGCCTTTGGCTACTGCGACGCGTTCTGAACCGTACGTCATGAGCTGGTAATCCAGATTATGTCCTTTTTTTCGACGTGCGAAAAGCCTTTGACAACGTTAAGCCCGGAATACATGGAGCGTTTATGCGACGAATAGTCGATGAACTTCGCCCGGCGGCGTCCGCTGGACGCTCGGCGGCAGAAAAACATCGTCCGCCGCCGATCTAGCCGGGGCAGAAACAGTTCGTCGCCGTCAGCGGCAGCGGCAAAGCGTTGCCAAACATGGCGGCGCCCTCTCCGCCCGCTTCACAGCGATAACAGCTTCGTCGCTAATCCCTCAATGCGATATCGTGTTCTAAACCGTTTACCTTCGAATTAAATTTGTCCACTCTTGCCCTCACATCAATTTTCAAGCGACAAATAGCCTTCTTTTTTCAGATAGAAGGGCGTTTTTCTAGCTGTTAAAGGGACCCTGAAAGGCGTTTTGATCACACTAAATGAAGTAGCGCAATCGTTAGATTGGGTCGTCAAGATCATCTAGGCCAAGTATTACTCTTTTACGCGCAGCGGAAAGCTCACACTTTTGTTGCAAAGTTTGTCGCTTTTTTCTCACCATTTCCTTCGTGTTTTTCGACGCCGCCATCTTCACATGTCTACATCATCGATTCCCAGATGTTCGTCATGAGCTAGACATCCTGCTATTGGGCGGATTTTTCACGCACTTCCGGCAAAGAGATGAGTCGTCTGCTCAGCGTCGGCTCGCCGGCTGATCTGCCAGAGGAGTGTCAGAGTGCTTGGACATTTTACGACAAACGAAACAAGTGTAAACAAACGCTTAACCGTTCGTATTGAATGCAACATGGCCATAACACGACATGGATATTCTCTTACCTGAGTACGCTTCATAAAGAAAGCGTTGAAGCCCCGTGGCACTTCTTTCGTGCAATCGCAGAGAACGCCCTGAGCCGAATGCCCGGGTTTGACGCACACATTTTATTAAACTTCAAAACAATCCAGAGATGCGTTTCGAACTAACACAACGTCACAGCATCCGTTGCAAGTTTGAACCGCGATTGACCGACGATGGGTTGCCTCCTCCTGCCCGCCGTAAATTCGGCACTCACCTCGCGCGTGGTTGCGGGGACGAACAGCAAGTCACTTAACTCTGGCGCGCAAGCCGAGATGGCTTTTAGCCACGCACACTGCACATACCCCATGCGAGGTTGAGTCGTACGTCGCTCGAGAAAGATAATCCAGACCATGGGAAGCACTATCCACCCGCAGAAGCACAACGTCGCATTTCATCGCGAAACAAAGGCGTCCACAACACACACACCATCGCCTCCTGTAATGCCAAACGCATCTCACACTTCCCAATGGGAGTGAGTGGTACGCCTGCAGTGCCCACATGTCGCGAGGTGGGGCCCCGAGCTGAACCGGGATCACGCAACCGTAACTGACTTCTGGGGCGGTTTGTGCCTTGTTGCGAAGGCAACCGATGTTTCAGATTGTCAAAGAAATGGCGCTCGCTCCAGCGCTAGAAAGCTCAGAGCCGCGCCGGAGCATGTTTTGCCAAAGTTGCCGCTCTCCACCACGCGTCGCCCCAAGCTGAACTGGTCACATGATTGAAGCGTTTTGTGCACGGGTTCTGTATCGGTTTAAAATGTCTTTTTCACATGCCGCCGGCAGGAATTACCACAACCGCAAAATAAGACCCGGCACCAGCGGGGCCACATCTGATACGGCGCTTTTTGGATAAACAGTGCGCGGTGCATGAGGGGCATCAGGGACCGAGCCCACGATACTCCCCGAGCGGCTGCGAGTTCGCCGCCGATTAAAAGTCACATGCTGCCCTGCAGCAACGCACACCGCGAAAGGGCAAGGCCAGGCCGCCGCACAAATGCGGCCAGATTTTTCGTTCGCTTTTCCAGCCTTGAGCGGAGTGAGGGATTCAAGGTGTCAACAAAGCTTGCCCGTAGCGGACGGCAGTATGTGCAGCGCGATAGCGGAAGTACGTCACCGCCGAGGAGCGCAGCATCACGGGAGGGAAGGCTGCCGCGCCGTCAACAGCGGAGAGTAAGTTGAAAGGAGGAGGAAACGCGGCGCGACGATAATGCGCGGTTTTTGATTTACGATTTCTCAGCTAGTACTCATCGCTTTAACAAAATTCTTGCGGGAGGATATTGCTAATACATTGTCTTATTTGGTTACATGTACATCCATGCATCGGCGGAAGGTATTTCAGGGCCCCTTTAAGCCTGACGCAGTAGCGTTTGTCGTCGTCATAGCAACGGTCTCGCGAAATGTGGCGAGACAAAAACATTAAAAACTTCTTCTACACAACATTTTACGCCTTTCTAGAGGGTTTTGCAACTAAAAAGCAATAATAATAGTCTTGACGGCTTTTTTTGCTTCTCCTGTGTTTCACTTCAATGTATTTGCCTCGTCTAGCCACACTGACAGCAGCGCAGCGGCGAGGCGGCGGCGGCCGCCGTACTTTGCTACATGTATAGCAGCCGGACGAACATTCGGCGTCGTGACGCGTCTGGTCTTCCTCCGCGCGAACTTCGTCGTGAAAGATCGCTCCATGTATTCTAGCCTTTAGTCAGGCAGCGATCCTTGAAGAGCTCGCTATAGCGTTTCCAAGCCAAAGGACCCAAAACTGGATTAGGAATTTTTTAGAAAATCGACCAATGTGGCTCCACAGCACACATCCAGGGTGGAGCCCCAGGACCTTTTATCTAGATAGGGGCGTTCCACAGGGTTCTGTCCTTGGACCCTTACTTTTCAATTTGGCCATGGCACGCATCGCCCGCAACCTAGAACGGGACACTGCAGCTCGTTTTGCCATCTATGCCGACGACCTCACAGTATGGGTTGAGGCCGCCGACTACGACTGCACGGAGGACATGGCTACAGAATTGCAGGCGGCGGTGAACAGCCTTTCCTCTAGTCATCCTTCTCTCAGCCTTGAGTTAGCACCCGAGAAGACTGAATTTCTCCTGGTCCACGGTCTGCACCAACCACCCACTAGTATGCATCATACAATTTACATCGGCGACACATCCATTTCCTCCCACTGAGGTCATATTCGCTTGCTCGGCATCCCCCTCGCGAGAACAACAGCGTTATACAGTGGATGAGTCAACTGCGGAAAAATTGGAAGCCGATGCTTCACTTAATCTCTCGTCTCTCAAACAAATTTGGCGGTGCTCACCAATCGGCGTGCCTCGCGCTCTGTCGGGCGGTAGCGGTCGGTCATCTCACTTATGGCGCTCCGGCCTACAGCCTATCGTCGATTCATAAGAAATATTTAGCGGTCCTTTCTCGGGCCATGCTCCGCACCATCACTGGACTTCCCAGGCATACCCGCATCGATGCTCCTGAACGGGCTGCTCCTATGCCTCCCATGGAAGAGCTCCTCGCGGAAACCCTCGGACAAAATGAACTTAGGCGGACATTAACGCCACAGGAGGCTGCACTCTCCGCCTGGGACCTCCGTATCCTTCCGACGCTTCCCCCGGCCTCACTACCGCCACCCCCTTGGTGACTCCCGCCTGTCGCAGTGGCCCATCAGCGAACTGGTATCCCCCTTACCCAACTAGTTGCCCGTGAAAAAGCCCTTCAGCGTGTCCTTGCGATAAAATTGCCAGATAAAGTGGACATTTACACGGACGCCAGCCTTTTGCCTTCCCATATGGGTCTGGCCTGGTGCTTCCCAATCGGCCGGGCTTGGATGGCTCTGTCATTCGGCCAGGACACCACTCGTATCCATTGGAAGTTCAGAGCATCCTCTGCGCATTGGATTACCTGACCTACAGTATTGCAACGCCGCTCCCTCCACGTTTTCGGATCCTTACGGACTCCCATCAGGCACTTCAAGAACTCCGCAAGCCCTTCAGTGATCACCCTACTGTTCACGAAATAAAACACGTGATCGCAATTTTGGCTCGCAATGGGACCACTGCCCGATTGACGTGGGTGCCGGGTCACACGGGCTCCGATAGGGGCAACCAGGCTGCACACGATGCAGCAAGGGAGTGTCTTACTAGTACCCCTCCCCTGGACGACGATGCGTCGCGCCTCTCTCCTCACCCTCGCCTTTAACTTGACCGCGCACGCCATGCTCGGAAGGTACGCCTTGCGTCCGTTACTCCCGTTAGCTACCTGCCTCTGGCTCCTCCGATGCCTCGCTCTGCGGAATTCTTCATCAACAAATCTATTGCTAACGCAGCCCTCACAACCCACATCATAAGAAAATGGACTCACCCGGCAAAATCTCCACCTCCTTACTGCCCGTACTGTCAAACGTTATCGTTCGCCACCCTTAACCACTTAATCTGGCACTGCGCCGCATTTTCTTTGTACCGCCCAATACTTGTCAACGCTTTGCCGCGTGATTGCTCTCAAACAAGCCCCCCTTCGAAGACGCTAATTTCCTCTCAGTTCTGGGGGTGTTCGGCCTAGAGAGTGGTCTTTTGAGATTAGTGTAAACCAGGGCCTACCCCGGTCGTAAAAGTTCACCTGACTGCACTCAAATTATCCCAATAACCCTAGCCTGGCTCTGCTGACAGCAGTGATCTCTTCTAAGGCGTTCAAGGACCCAGCATTTGTGATACTCGGCTACTCCTCCCTTGCTCTTCCCCCTCTTCCCTTATTATGGCCGCATGGCCTTCCTTTTGAAATAAAGGATTAAAACAACAACAACAACAACTCTCCCTCTCCCTGAAGCTGTTTGGTTCGATAGTTGTTGGTTCGTATGAACAACTGCAATGCGCGTACCCACTCTGGGGGATTGGCCCAGTCAGATTTGGTAAAAAGTTTAGGAATTAAAACTTAGGGGAAAATAAAACTGATGAGAATGTGAGGAATGTGATGTTAACAATTTTTAGAACTAATGAAAACCAAAATACTATAACAAGTAAAATAGATACTACACGCACCTGGAAAAGAAAGTACGAGGTGTCGTTTATCAGCAGGGCGAGCGACCTGTTCCCGAACAAATTTCAATTCGTTCCACTCAATATGAAAGCTGTCGAAAGTGCAGAGCAGTGATTCGCAATGAATGGCTGTACCGCTGTTATCCGCTCACTGCTACCACACAACGCACTTCAAATTACCCGCCTTCGCAGTGCTGCACGCCGACTGCCTCACACTGGGCGAGTGAGACGTTTTTTTTTTTTGCGCTTGCTTTTCTTCCAGCACCTGCCGGCTTTGCACAGCCACTTTTTTAAGTGCAAAGCCCTTTAAGGGCTTGTCTTGTCCTCTTAGTTCGCAAACGGTCTATGCCACTGCCGCAATTAGGCGGTGCCGCGAGATAACGGTCCCTAGTATAGGTTTCGGTACCGGCATCAGAGAGTCACACTGAGGCTCCAAAAACCACGCGGTTTAAATAGGCATAACCGTTCAATCCTTGTAAACCGCTCGCGCTCATCATTCCTCTCACCTTTATTTAGCGCAAAGAAAACTACAGGTACATTTGAGGCATAATCTCTGTGTATAACCGGCAGCACCCGCGTTCATTTAGTTAGGAACGCTCGTGGGTAGGTATTTACTATAGTAAGGAAAAAAGCGGCAGCGCAAGAACAAAATGGCACGTTCAAAATGACGCTGAAAGGCTCCAGCCGCGCAAGAAAAAAATGGCGCGTTCGAAATGCCGCAAAATGTCTCCAGCCGTGCAGAAAAATGGCAAGTTCGAAATGACATAGAAAGGCTTCAGCCGCACAAGAAAAAAGGGCGCGTTCGAAATGACGCAGAAAGGCTCCAGCCGCGAAAGAAGAAATTAAGCGTTCGAAATGACGCAACAGCTCCAAATGAAGCAAGCGCAAATAGAACAAAACTCCCTCTGGTGCAGTTTCAGGCATGGGGCGCGCGAGCACAGCCAGGGTGGGAAATTCGAAATGGGTTGGGTGGCAGCAGTGAGCGGATAACCGCGCTGCAGCCCGTTATGGCGAATCCCTCCTCTGCACTTCCGACAGCTTTCACATTAAGTGGAACGCCTGTAATATTTCACTTATTATCGTAACAACCAACCCTAACGAGCGTTCCTAACTAAGTAAACGCGGACGCTGCCGATTAGTTACGTTTATTTTGTCTGAAATCTGCCTACACTTTTCTTTTCGCTAAACAAGGGGGAAATGTATGACAAGTGCCAGCGGTTCACGAGTTTCTAACGGCTGACTATATAGACCGCTTGGCTTTCGAAGCCTCTGGGTTACGCATAAATTCTCTCAGCCCCCCAGCGAGCGAGACATGACGTAAAGGCGAGCCCCTAAAGTGCTCTGCACCTAAAAAACAGTTTTTTGCACTCCTTGACTGGAAAGCGTGCCTGCTGAGACGAACAAATGACGAAGTGTCGCTCTGAGCTGAAGTTTACTATAACATTTTCAGTACTTCTCGCAACAAGGAAGAATGTAAATATTATAATAAATAAAAATATTCATTAAAAATGTAAATGTAAACATCCCCGTGGCAGAAACCTAATACAGGTGCCCGTAATGACAGTAATTTCGAAACCGACGTGGAATGGCCCAGGCGGCGGAGGAGAACATCCAGGCATCGATTTGGGATAGAGGAGAACCGCCGACAAGATAGCCGGAGATGTTCAATTGCCTCATTGTCTTTATAAAATCACATAGGGCCGCATGCGCTATGCGTGCGCGGTGGAGGTAGAAATTCATATTGGGCACTCGGCAGCGAAAGCTAGTCAGTGTGACCTCGCACAACCGAAACTGCGCAACCTCGCGCTTCCACAAGTACGGGAGGTGTTCAATTTCGGGGCAGCCAGAGATTCTGACCGGTGGAACGCTGTCCAGCGAACTATACCTTCGAAACCGAGTGCAACAACTTGGGCTATGGGGGGCACAGCTATCAACCAGCGTTTCATTCAATGCTACACCTGATTTCCCATTCCACGAAAACCTGTCATTATCGTTGTTGGCCGGTCAAAAAAATTATTAAGTTGGAGCTTTACCACTTCATTCGTGTAAAGGAATAAAGCGATCCACGTAGGAATTGGCCCGGGATGGGCAGCTTTGAGCGGCTAATTTAGACCATTCAAAAAAGTAGCACAACTAGTAATTCAAGCCGCAAATTTTGAAACCTTCTGCATGCAACTGTATACCTGCACATGAGGGTACTTTAGGGTAGGGCGGTCACGCAGAGCCCTGGCTTTAGGGAAGCATGGTGTGTGGTATTCTGCTTGGTTACGTAGTTCACGCAGCAAGACGTCGAAACAAGCAAAATAAGAATCTCATGCACGGTGTAGCATAAAGGGCGCCTGTCAAAGTAATCCGCCCAACAACAAAAAAAAACGCAAGCTCAGAGACGCAAATCCGATGTAGCAGTCAACGATGCCTGATAGGTTACTTCAGATTGTAGTTTGTACACCACAACTGGCGTTACTGCCCCCAGGAACTTCAGGTTCGGGTTCAGCTTACGACTTTCCTTGCAACGTCTTACGTATTGAACGGCGGGCTGTGGGTACCGTTTTTCGCTGTTTGGCGCATAATTTGACGTCGGCCGTTATGAAAAATCATCGGATTACCACGCCGCCGCTGCGTCTGGTGTGCGCCATTTTTTGCGCAAGGAAGTGTCAAGCCAAAAAATTCGGGTCACTTCGCCCGAGAACGTGATTCGCTAATAGTGCTTCGATACTTAAAATAGTAGGAGCTATACTGCCGCATTCATAGAATTGTGCTATTACTATCACTATAGAACATGATATTCACTCTCCCTCAAAGTTTGCTCGGACTTTTACGAGCCGCATCAAAACACCATGCTACCCACGCTCTTCGCTGCATGTGTCGGGGCCCACCTATGCTTCAGAAGGGGCAGCATAGTTTCCTGTGGGCATTTCGTTGTTTGGCTGTTTTCAACTTCCACCGTCTTCGTTCATATTTCATGATGTGTAGCCGACTACTAGGCTCTGCATTCACGTCCCTCTTTAATTTGCACCATGCGAACAACAGGTTCAGATCGCGACGCCGGGAGTCCAAACGTTCAAGAAAATATTCTTCCACAGGCAGAACCCCCCACCCTAAGCGGCGACGTGTTGCCACTTCAAAGAGCAAAGATTTATACATTTATACCTAGAGAGTAATCTGGCGTGGCAATCGTCTTTCAGGAATAATAGAAGTGTGTGATGGCGATTAGTATTAGAACGAAAGGTGCTGTGTATCGGAACGTGCAGAGAGGTTCCTTTTATGCAACAGAATTTGTCCCCCGGGGTGAACATCCCGCCGTTGTGTTTAAATGGCCCAAAACGTTACCTACCTCCGATTAAAAAAAGGCATGCGACAGAAACAGCAATTGCAATAATGCCCAGTCGGTGACTAGTAAGTGACTGAGCCTGACATCTGCAAAAGAAAAAACGTTTCTGCGTTTTTTCAGTCGCCCCTTTCCATAGGGGCGACTTCACGTGCAAGCGGGGTGAACTTCCCAAGCGTTGTCCCCCACGCAAGGCCCAAGCGCCTGGACGGGGAACGCTGGTATCCATTTTAGCGGTAGGTCCTCGGCGAAAAACAATGCACACGAATAAACATGGTGCCTTCCACAGCCACGGTGGACGCCCAACTCGCAGCCACCTGTGGCAGGAAATGTCGCCAGAGACTTAAACCCCCGGTAATGGCGCAACGGGGCATGATGGCCGGGAGCCCCGCCAGGTGGTCAAGGGTAAGGGCCCCTCGCAAGGGTAAAGGCGGCATTCCGGGCGTGAGTTCCCTCTCAAGGGACCGCGCTCAACCAGAGATGACTGTACATGTTAAAGAAACGGGTGGGGGCCAGGCGGTAAGCGAATTCCGACCCGGTACCTCCCGCATATGAGGGGAGTGCTGTAGCTCTGAGCCATCGCTGCGGTAATATTTTTATCGTTATTTCTACCCCCAGGCCGCACAAACTAAGCAAAGGCTTTCCGGTACGCTTAAACACATCCTATGCGCTTATAATAAAAAAGAATACCTTAGTTCTAGATCGGGTGAGCGTCGTCTCAGTTCTGTGAAGCTAGCCTACTGAACATCCCCAGCTACTCAGTATGCATTTGCGAATGTTTTTCGCGGTGCTCACTATCGAGTAAAACGGATCTTCCAATGACGATGACCTGCTTTCGTAACAAAAGGAAATGTAAACGCGCCCAGGAACACCTGGTGACAGGTAGGTCGCCTGACCAGACACCCGCATCTAGGTAACTGGCATTCCCTTTGAGCTCCTACACGCTCAATAAACAACTATCCGGAGGTTTAACATAGACGAACATGGCAACTGCACCTGTATCTTGATATTGCTGTGCCACACCGAGCGCTCCACGTCATACAAATATTCAAGTACAAAGGTGAATGCTCTCTGCACGAGTGTTCCATGCTAATGCTGTGACATCGAAAAGGAGCACGCAGACGTGTAACGATATGCGCAGCTGCTGGCAGGGAACATTAGAATTTCATGGCAACTAAAAAAATGGGCTTAAATGCTGTGCTACTGACCGACAGAAGTTTCGGTTAGCGTATATTGGTCTGCCTCTTTCCTCTACTGCGGGTTAACTGTACGGCTCGTATAACACGTCAGACATTGTTTTTGCTTCCAACCGCGTGTAACGCAAAGGTAAGTGGGAGCTATTTCTCGCAATAATTTTAATTTCCAGATTGATTCCTAAGGATTGCTACCCAATTATACCGAGCAAGTTATAAAGGTTACAGCCCACGAAACACTTCATTTTATCCAGGCGAAGCATACCACACAATAAAAATTTACCTAAGCTAGTAATCGCAAAAAGCTACCCATAAAAAGCCCACTAACTAAGTCTCTTCTCGCCACTTAATAAAAATGCATATTCAAATATCGCGCTATACTCTCCTTTGTGCAAAAGGCGGCTAGTGTTGGCACAACGCCGAGAGTAGATGCACTTTAGTTAGGAAGCGGCAGGTGACTCGCTTTTTATGGAATAGGGTGCACAATTTGGACACGTGATCTCAAACAAAATAAAAGTTTCTCGAGCGCTCGAGCCGACTTACTTACTTACATAGGCTGTATGACGTGCCCTGAGAGTCATTCGGCATTTCGCTTACAATTGGCGAGTTGCCATTAATTTCATAGGTATCCTTTCAAGAGCCCGACTAACGTGTTCGGGGCTGGTTTGCCGAAAGCTGGCAATGAAAACCAACAACCTCTATCATTTGTTTATTGGTCGAGGATGCGCGCCCCCTAAGAGAAAAAGTTACGAACCTCTTTGTCTAGCGACGACGATGGTTGAACGCGAAGCAGTCTCGTGAGGAATTCATAGGTTTTCCTCTGAGCTTGGACTTTGATTCGTTGAAGTTTGGCGTTGACTGGCAGGCAGTACATTCTTCAGAGCGCAGCGGCTTTGACTTTAACCCTTCGCCATTTTATTTCATATGAAGAAAGCTTCGCATTCAACCAGCGTAGTCGTTATATGGAAGTGTGCATGATTTTGCTCTCTAATTTTGCACGTTTATGCCACCCCTCTCCAAATCCAGACTGCTCTGACTGTGCTGTAATGGCGAAATCGGTGTATCGCGGCTTCATAACGCTCGGACCCACGTTTCACTTCCATCACAAGAACCGTTTTTTTCGTCACTTCATCTCCAATTATGACGATCATCGTCATAGAAAGTTGTCTTTCCTGCAGCGTTTTTTGGGTGAACTGTAGGTGACACTGCAAGGTTTACTTAAATACACCATGAAGGTGATAGGCACGAATACATCAATAATCGCCGGTTGGCTAAAATACGTTTGTTCACGAAAAGGGAGTGCGGAGGACAGAGAAAGGCTTAGGAGTGGTGGGTGGCCATCCTATTCCGCCAGGCCGCACACGGTTGCCGCCTCCTTCACCCTAGAGATCAGGGCTTCCTTGTCCTTGAGCTGGAAACTGCGCAACGCGATCTCTCAGTGCTCTATAGAAGAGGATCGAGTGGTTGGGGGTTCAGGGGGACATCCATACAGGGTGCGTGGTCGTAGATAACACTCTCACGAGATAACACGCTAGCAGAAAGTCAATAGAGCGTTTGTCAATCAGGAGGCTCGTTTAATAATAGACATGGCGCCTACCACGTCCCTTAGCGTTAGTGTTCTGGAAAGCGGCTGGCTCAAGCACACTCGGAGACAACCCAGGTACTCTTTATCGGCCACATTGAGGAATTACATGGTTCAAATCCTCGTTCGCATCACAAAAAGTGAGAGGGGAGAAGTAACCTGTTTCAGCTTGGAACGAAAATGACCTGCCTAAGGGATATTTACCTGCAGGCGGTGAATTGCCTTTTCGTCATGCTTGGTCAGTCTTTGAGGCATCCTAAACTTCCCGTGCGGGTCTATGGAATAAAGCGGTGCGTAAGTTTCCGGCGCAGCAGCCCACGTAACTCGATGAAAACTCCAGGGAACCTTTGACGCGAGAGCAGCAGCATCTTGTCTGGAAAACGGTACACGCAACATTGGCCCGTGTAGATCATGCGTGATCGAAGGCCCAGTGCACACCTTGACGTTCCCAGTTACACAAAAGTGGGCAGACATCCACTGAGGTTTTACGTGATCTTCTGCCTTCAGAGTTTGTAGTTGTCGAAAACAAGCTGATCTGTCTTGTACGATGTTCATCACCCCAGCGCCACCCGGGAAACTGTGTAGATTGCCCACTGACCTACAGGTTTAGGCGAAGCAGCGTAGGTTACGCCGCATGTGGGTGTAGGTGAAGCAGAGTGCAGAGCGGGAAGTTTACCAACCGTGGAGGTCGTTCTGTATTGCAAAGCGTAGAGCAGATGGAGGCACACGAGGACAGAAACCAGGTACCTATAGCAGATGAGCAGGTAATCAGATCCATCCGTGTATAGGAGGGTTGGTGCCCTGTAAATTTGGGAGATCAGTTCTAAAAAAGAACTTTAAAGCAGAAGTGGAGATATTCTGTTTGCGGGAAATGCGGGCACCCCTGCAATATCTGCAGAGAAGGGAACGTACAAGGCTGTTGTAATGACGGATGCGGGTGCTGGTGGTAGAGCGGTAGAAGGTATCGCATTTTAGTGGCGCAGCTGAGGGCTGAGGGGTGACCTCGGCGCTGTGCTACAAAGCGCAGGCTTGCGCAAAGGAGCTCCTGCGCGCCTATGGCAAAAGGCGAAAGCCTTACGTTAAGTTAAGCCTCAACACAAGCAAGATACATAATCAGTAACTCAAAGACGGCAGTCAGAAACTTCTCGAGATGACGCATATCGACTGAAGTGCTGAAACTAATCAATGGATATGACGAAGAAAGGCGAAAAAGAGTACAAATATATGGGCACCAGCTCACACAGCCCTACCTGGCGACGAGGACGCTCACAACCAAGCTCGAGGACTAACCAGCCGAGCTAGCGAAAGGAACACCACGGAGCAGCCCTCGCCCAAAACCGGCAGTCAACGCATAGTCACTTACAGAGAAATTATAGATCATTACCGCTTGGGGTGGGTAAAGTACCCCGAGGCGCACAAAACATACCCATAAATATCAATCAGTTGCAATGGAGACGGCTACAGAGGGGGGTGTACCCCAACATCGTACTGTACAGTTACTATTATACCGAACTGCAAAGCGATACATGTTAACACTACACTGCAAGGGCTCAGCTGAAATACATGCTCTGGCCTTGTCGTGCTATCATAACTGCAGATAAAGCACGAAGAATGATAACTGCACCTGAGCAGTGAAAGGTCATACTGCTCAGCTCGGACGCAGAGTCTTAGTCTTGGGCTTTCCGGATAGCCGAGACCGCTGCAAAGGAGCACGCGCTCCTGGCTGATCGCTGAAGAGGGAGGGAAGGGACTTCCAGCCTACCCCACCCCTGAGCCCAGCTTGGGAAAACAATAAAGTTATTTCTCTCCCTCTCTCTTTATTTGTTTGGTTGGATGGTTGATTGGTTGGTACCAATAAACGAATGGCGTCTACCCCCTCTGGCGATTGGCCAAGTCACATTTGGTAAAATGTATAAGCATTAAAACTCAGGGGAAAAAAACTCAGGAGAATGTCAGGAATATGATGTTAACAATTTTGAGAACTAAAAGAAACCAAAATGACTATAACAAACACGTGAAAAAAAATTCTGCACGTACCGGTAAAAGAATTCACGAGGTGAGATTTATCAGCATGGCAAACGAACTGTTCCCGAAAAAATTTCAAGTCGTTCCACTCAATATGAAAGCTGTCGAAAGTGCAGAGCACTCATTTGCCATAATTGGTTGTAGCGTCGTTATCCGCCCACTGTACCACCCAACGCACTTTAAATTACCCGCCTTCACAATGTTGGCACGCCGCCTGCCTGAACTGCGCCAGTGAGAGTTCTGTTTCGTTTTATGCTTGCTTTTCCTCCCGCACGTGACAGCGTTGCACTGCCACTTTTTAAAGTGCAGAGCCCTTTATGGGCTCGTCTTGTCGTCATAACTCGCTAACGGTCGATGCCAATGCCGGAATCAAGCGGCGCAGCAAGATAACTGTTCCAAGCATAGCTTTCGGTCCCGCAATCAGGAAGTCACGCTGAAGCTTCGAATTCCACGCAGTTTAAATAGGCATAACCGTTCAAACCTCGTAAACCGCTCGCGCTCATCATACATCTCACCTTTATTTAGCGCAAAGAAAACTGCAGGTACATTTGCGGCATAATCTCTGTGTATAACCCACAGCACCCGCGTTCATTTAGTTAGGAACGCTCGCGGGTAGGTTTTTACGATAGTACGCGAAAAAGAGGAAGCGCAAGAACAAAATGGCGCGTTTGAAATGCCGCTGAAAGGCTCCAGCCACGCATTAAAAAAATGGCGCGTTCGAAATGCCCCAGAAACGTTCCAGCCGCGCAGTAAAAAAATGGCGCGTCCCAAATGCCACAGAAAGGCTCCTGCTTCGCAACAAAGAAATAAGCGTTCAAAATGACGCAGAAATTCTGCTGCTGCGCAAGAAAAAATTACGCGTTCGAAATGAAGCAACACATCTCCAAGTAAAGCAAGCACAAATAGACCAGAACTCCCGCTGGTGTAGTTGCAGGCATGGGGCGCGCCAGCACAGCTAAGGTCGGAAATTCGAAATGCATTGGGTGGTAGCAGTGAGTGGATAACGGCGCTGCAGCCCACTATGGCGAATCTCTGCTCCGCACTGCCGACAGCTTTCACATTGAGGGAACTCCTGTTTTTTTTCGGTTAATATCGTGAAAACCAATCCAACGGGCGTTCCTAACTAAATTAACCCGGACGCTGCTGGTTAGTTACGTATATTTTGCCTGAAGTATGCCTACAGTTTTCTTGGCGCTACACAAGGGGGATATGTATGACAAGTGCCAGTAGTTCACGAGTTTCTAACGGCTATGACTATATAAACCGCTTGGCTTTCGAAGCCTCTGGGTTACGCCGCAGCGACAGCACACCGTGTGGCTCTTCTTGGGTCAATAAATTCCCTTAGCCCCCCAGCGAGCGAGTATCGACGACAAGGTGATCTCCTAAAGTTCTCAGCGCCAAAAAAAGGTTTGTTGCACTAGTAGACTGCAAAGCGTGCCTGATGAGACGAACAAATGACGTAGTGTCGCTCTGAGCGGAAGTTAACTATAACATTAGCAGTACTTCTCCGAACGAAGGAAATTATAAATATTATATTGAATACAAGTATTGAACAAAGAATGTATATGTAAACACCCCCATGGCTGAAACCTAATCCCGGTGCCCGAAATGAGACTAATCTCGAAACTGACAAGGAAATACCCATGCGTCGGAGGGGAACCTCCATGCATCCACTTCGGAGCGAAGAGAACCGCCGACAAGAAAGCAGGAAATATTCAATTCTCTGATCTTTTTGACAAAACTGCACAGTACTGAATGCGCAATGCGTGCACGGTGGAGGTAGAAATTGGTATTGGGCACTTCTGATGGAGGCGAAAAGCAAAAACGCCCGTGTGTACGAGATTTCGGCGCACGTTAAAGATCCCCAGGTGGTCAAAATTATTCCGGAGCCCTCCACTACGGCGCGCCTCATCGCCTGCGCTGCGTCGGCGCGTTAAACCACACAATCAAAATCAATTGGACACTCGGTAGCGAAAGCTAGTCAGTGTGAACTCGCAAAACCAAAATTTGCGCAACCTCGCTCTTTCACAAGTACGGGAGGTGTTCGATTGCGGGGCAGGCAGAAATTCTGGCAGGTGGAAAGCTGTTCAGCGAACAACGCCTTCGAAACCGAGTGCAATAACTTGTGCTATGAGGCGCACAGCTAGCAACCAGTGGTTCATTCAATGCTACACCTGACTCCCCATTCCACGAAAAACCGTCATCATCGTGTTTCGGCGGTCACAAAAATTACCACCGCTGTTGCGAGTGGTAGAAGGAAAGTTGTAGCTATATTCCTTTCTTCGTGGAAAGGAATAAAGCGATCCACGTAGGAATTGGCCCAGGATGGGCAGCTTTGAGCGGCTAAAGCAGACCCTTCAGATAATTAGCACAACTAGAAATTGAAGCCGCAAATGTTGAAACATACTGCATGCAACTCTATACCTGCACATGAGGATACGTTAGGGTAGGGCAGTCACGCAGAATCCTGGTTTTAGGAAAGCATGTTGTGTGGTATTCTGTTTGCTTACGTAATTCACGCAGCAAGACGTCGAAACAAGCAAAATAAGAGCCTCATACACGGTGTAGCATAAAAGACGCCTGTTGAAGCAATTCGCCCCAACAACCATAAAAAAGAAATCTGAGAGTTCAAATGCGATGTAGCAGTCAACGGAGCCTAATAGGTTACTTCAGATTGTAGTCTGCACAGCACAACCGGCGTTACGGCCCCCAGGAACTTGAGGTTCGGGTTCAGCTTACGACTTTCCATGCAACGTCTTACTTATTGAATGGCAGGCTGTGGGTACCGGTTTTCGTTGTTAGGCGCATAATGTGACGTCGGTCGTCATGTAAAATCATTGCATTGCCAACTCGCAGCTGCGTCTGGTGTCGCCATCTTTTGAGCAGGGAAGTGACTAGGTGAAAAATTTGGGTCAGTTCGCCCAAGAACGTGGATTCGCTAATAGTGCTTCGATACTTAAAATGGTAGGAGCTATATTGGTGCTTTCTTAGAAATGTGCTATTATTGTCACTATCGAACATGATAACCACTCTGCCTCGAACTGTGTTCCAACTTTTACGAGCCGCATCAAACCACCATGCTACCCACGCTCTTCGCTGCATGTCTCAGGGCCCACCTATGCTTGAGTAGGGGCAGCATAGCTTCCTGTAGACATTTCGTTGTTTGGCGGTTTTCACCTTCCACTGTCTTCGTTCATATTTCATGAAGGGTAGCCGACTACTAGGCTCTGCAATCACGTTCCTCTATAATTTGTACCGTGCTCACAACAGGTATAAATCGCGACGCCGGGAGTCCAAACATTCAGGAAAATATTCTTCCCCAGGCAGAACACCACCCCCCCCCCCCCCTAAAGCCGCGAGTAGTCTCTTCAAAAAACAAAGATTTATACTTTTATACCTAGAAAGTAATCTGGCGTGGCGATCGTCCTTCACAATGAACAGAAGTGTGTAATGGCGATTAGTATTAGTACTGAAGGTGCTGGGTGTCGGATCGTACAGAAAGGTTCGCTTTTGTGCGACAGAAATTGTCCCGCGAGGTCGATATTCCACCGTTGTGAAGAAATGGCCCCAAACGTTACCCACTTCCGATTTAAAAAGCATGCGATAGGAACGGCAATTGCCTTAACGTTCAGTTGGGGACCAGTGAGTGACTGAGCATGTGATCTGCAAAAGAAAAAAAAGCTCCTGCGTTTTTGCAGCCGCCCCTTGCCAAAGGGGCGATTTCCCGTGCAAGCCAGGTAACTCCCCAAGCCTTGTAGTCCCACGCAAGGACCGAGCGCCAGGCCGGGGTGTCGTTTGTACCTACTTTACCGGTAGGTGCCCGGTGCCACCAATGCACACGAATAAACATGGTGCCTTCCACAGCAACGGTGGACGCTCAACTCGCAGCCACTTGTGGCAGGAAATGCCGCCAGTCTCTTTCACCCCGGCAATGGCACAATGCGGCATGATGGCCGGGCGCCCCGCCAGGTGGAGAAGGGTAAGGAGCCCCTCGAAAGGGTAAAGGCAGAGTTCCGCGCGTTAATTCCCTTTTCAAGGGTCCGCACTCAACCTGGGACGCCTGTACCCATTAAAAAAACCGGTGGGTGCCCGGCAGTACGCGGTTTCGAACCCAGTACCTCCCACATACGAGCGAGTGCTGTACCTCTGAGACATCTGTGCGGTAATGTTTTTATCGTCATTTCTGCCTCCAGGCCGCACAAAACAAAGAAAGGCTTTCGAGGTGCCCTTAAACACATTGTATGTGCTTATATTACGACAGAATACCTTAATTCTAGTTTGTTTCTACAGGTACGTCGCATAACCACAACCCCTCATCTAGGTCACTGGCATTCCTTTTGAGATCCTGCACCCTGAACAAACGACTACCGGAGGTTTTACCATCGACGCCCTTGGCACGTGCACCTGTACCTTGATATAGCGGCGCCACACCGAGCCCACCACGTCGTAAAAGTATTCAAATACAAAGGTGAATACTCTCTACACTTGTGTTTAATGCTAATGCTGTGACATCGAAAAGGAGCATGCAGACGTGGAACAATATGCGCAGCTGCTGGCAGAGAACATTAGAATTTTATGGCAACTGATCAATTGGGCTTAAATGCTATGCTACAGGCCGGCAGAAAAGTTTCGGATAGCGTGTAGTGGTTTGCCTCCTTCGTCTACTGCGGCTTAGGTGTACGGCTCGCATTACACGTCAGATGTTGTCTTTGCTTCCAACCACAAGAGAACGCAAAGGTAAGGGGGTGTTCTTGCTGGCATTACTTTTAATTGCCAGACTGATTCCGATGAATTGCTATCCTGTTATACCAAGCCAGGTAAAACGTTTACAGCCCCCGAAACACTTTATTTTATCCAGGCAAAGCATACCACACCATGAAAAAATTTAACTAAGTTATTAATTGCAAGAAACTACCCGTAACAAAGCCCACAAACTAAGTCTCTTCTCGCCACTTAATAAAAATGCATATTTAAATATCGCACTATGCCCTCTTCTGAAGAAAAGGCGGTTAGTGTTGGCACAACGCCGAGAGTAGGTGCACTTTAATTAGGAAGTGGCAGGTGCCGCGCGTTTTATGGAATAGGGTGCGAACATTGGACACGTGATCGCAAGGAAAATAAAAGTATATCGTGCGCTCGAGTCCAGTCACTTACTTAGATGTTATGATGTGCCCTGATAGTCAATCGGCATTTCGCTTTCAATTGGTGCGTTGCCAGAAATTTCATATGTGTCACCTCCGGAGCCCGACTACCGTGTTTGGGGCTGCTTTACCGAAAGCTGGCAATAAAAAACCAACACCCTCTATCATTTGTTTATTGGTCGAGGATGCGCGCCCCGTTAGAGAAAAAGGTATGAACCCTTTTGTCTAACAACGACGATGGTTGAACGCGAACCTGTCTTGTGAGGAATACATAGGATTTCCGTTGACGTTGACTCGCACGCTGTACATTCTTCAGAGCGCAGCGGCTTTGACTGTGACCCTTCGCCATTTTAGTTCAAATTCATAAAGCTTCGCCTTCAAGCAGCGTCGTCGTTATAGGGAAGTGTGCGTTGTTTTGCTGTCTACTTTTGCACGTCCATGCACCCTTTTCCAAATCCAGACTGCTTTGACTGTGCGGTATTGGTAGAATCGGTGGTTCGCGGCTTATTAACGCGAGGGACCCACGTTTCACTCCCATTAAAAAAGCGTTTTTTTCTTCACCTCATCCGCAATCATGATCATCATCGTCATAGAAAGTTGTCTTTCCTGCAGCGTGTTTTGGGCGAACTGCAGGCGACATAAGGGAGAGGCTAGAAGGCTCACCTAAATACACCATAAAGGTGACAGGCACGAATACATCAATAAACGCTGGTTGGCTGGAATACGTTTTTTCACGAAAAGGGAAAGGGAAGGAGAGAGAAAGGCTTAGGAGTGGTGGGTGGCCGTCCTATTCCGCTAGGCCGCCCAGGGTCGCCGCCTGCTTCGCCCTACAGATCAGGGTTCCTTGTCCTTCAGCTGGCAACTGCGCAATGCGCTCCCTCATTGCTCTATAGAAAGGGATCGGGTGGTTGGGGGTTCAGTGGGCATATCCATACAATGTGCGTGGTCATGTTGGGAGTGTCGCAGCGTGAGCAGTTGGGAGCATAGCCGGTGGGGGAGAAGCGGTGGAGGGCGACGTGGTTGTCGTATGTGTGAGTTTGAAGTCTTCACCAGATGCGGGCGTCGGAAACGGAGAGCGAAGAGTGAGGAGGAGAATAAGTGCGTCAGGAGGACCTGTAGTGGTACAGGATGTCGGTGTAGGTTTGTTGGAGGGGATCAAGGCAGAGTGACCGTCGTCTACTTTGGGGCGGCAGGCCTTCTCTGGGAAGGCCTCGGTAAGAAGATTGCTGGGCCGTGGCGTGAGCTAGTTCGTTCCCCGGAGGGATGTGTGGCTCGGCGTCCACACGATGCGGTTTAAGGGTGCAGTGCGTTGAGACAGGATGTGGAGGGCAACATTGGAAACTCTGCCTTGAGCTTATCGGCGGCAGGTGGCTTGAGAGTGCGTGAGCACCGTAACAGTTGGAGTCGTAGCGTGAGCGATGGCGAGGGCTATAGCGGCTTCTTCTGCCGTGCTCGTTGATGCTGTTTGCAGGCTGGAAGCAACGAAGGATGTGGCATCGGAGCGCACTAGGGCAGCTACGTGTGCTCGTTGTCGGGGGTACGGAGTGCGTTCGGTGTAAAGGGCAGTTGAAGCATTGCCGTACTTTCGAAAAAGGAGGCGGGTCCGATGCTGTTGTCGTCCAATGTTGTATGTGGGGTGCATATTGCGTGGGATGGGAAGCACCCGTATGTTCGCGCGTAAACAAGTGGGTATTCGTTGGGGGGATCGGGAGTCTGCGCTACATGTCGACCGAGCTTATGCAGCAGGTGTCGGCCCGTTCGGGTGAGCTACAGTCGTTGGAAGTATGTGTCCTCCATTAATTTGGTTCGAGTGTATGGAGGCCGAGTTGCAGTAGCCGCTCGGTCGAGGTGTAACACGGGAAAGCCAAGGGCTGTCTTGTAGGATTTCTGGATTCGAATGTCAATTTTGGCCTGTTCTTGCCTCTTGGGGGCATGGTATGGAGCTCCGTATGTCATCCGAATGGTTAGCATTGCTTGGAGAAAGCAGCAGGTGCCGGCTTCTTTGAGACCGGTCTTCTCGAACAAGTTTCTCGGATCAGGTGCGTTAGTTTGGACACAATATTTCGTAGTCTGGAGAGATATGCAGCTCCTGAGCTGCCGTGGTGGCAGCGAACCCTCAGAATGCGCAGTCTCTTGACAGTGGGGATCAGTTGGCCGCTGATGATATTGTGTCGGGTTTTATGGTCGTCTTCTGGATTGTTTCGGGGAACGAGGAGAGAAGATTTGAATAGCGAACATGAGAGACGGCGCTACGGAACTAATGCGGGATGACGTCGACCATTTGCTGTAAATTGTCCTGCTCGTAACCTGGGAAGCCTGTGTTAGTCCACAGCGTGAGATCATCAGCATATAGAGCATGATGCCTGTCCGGTAGCTGTGCAAGTCGCGCCGTTGTATATTCAACAAAAATATATGCATTAGCCAGCTATCTTAGGTCATCCGCGTGCTGAAATATAGGTTTTTGAAAGTACTTCTTGAAAGCATGATTATGAATCAGTCCCGCGTCTGTTTTGATTGACAATACTGGCCTGACCACCTAACGCGCACTCTCCGTTTAGGAGGAATTGCATTTTCTTAGGAGGCTTCTGAATTTTATCCTTTATACATACACCCCATGCACGAATTATATTCTCGAACTTCCGTGTGCTATAAGCTGTTAACTTTTTTTCTGAACATCTAGTTGCCTAGGACCGAATAGCGCTACTACGATAGCCTATGCATACAATCGATGTGCTACGAATTGCCCTACATCGAATAACCCTTTTACGGATTGTCTTTTGATGAACGAGCCGTACACCGGACGGGCTTACACATTGTAGCGTAAACTGTCAGACGGTGGTGTGCATAAGTTATAGGGCTTCGTTGTTCCGTGTTCGTGACTGGGCACTTCATGCCGGCCACTTTTACTGGGCACTTCAAGTGGAAGCCTCTTTTTATGAAGTGGAAAGTCAATTGGTTAGGCTCCGGCTTAACCGCAGGCGAAAAAAAACCAGCGCCGTGACCAGCTGGACGTCATTTAATACGTATCGGTGTTGTTGTTCTAGACGGCGGATGGCAATATTCTCTGTTCTTTGTCTCACCTTTCTTTGGCGCATCTTTTAAATTTCTGCGTTCGCATTTTCTGTTTTTGTGTACTGCACACTTGAATAAGAAAACAGTGATACACATGTTCATACCATGGGCGTAATTCTAATGTGGGGAACACATCTGCTTCCCCATGGTATAAACGCTTTTACATTGGCGTGACAACATCGCAATTTCTAAAATATATCCACCGATAAGTAAATCGTCTTCATACATTTTGTTATGGTGATATTTTAATGGAAAAGCCGTATGGCGCCAACGAACCGAGAAGTCTGTTGTTGCATGTTGGCATTGGTATTAAACAATTGCCGCGTGTTTGATCCTTTCGTTGCAAATGTCGACGAAAGACGATTGTCGATTGGCACCCTGCCAAGTAATTGCCACAATTCACTTTCCCGCTCACTTGTCATGCTGTTCCTCTCCCGCTTGTTCCTCACGATATAACACGCTAGCAGTTTCCTCAAGTGAATTTAAATTAGCCCGTTCCACTGCTCCATGTCGGGGTGCGTCCATGCCAGTGCTGCCGTACGACGGAGACACACGTGAAACAAAGCACCCTACTACAACGTTTATAGAACCACGTTGCTTTACTCTATGAGCGTTCCAAGGGGTACTTGGAACCTACGTAGTTGAACCTTTCGTTGCTGTTGCCGTTTGGTTTCTTAAATGCCGCCAGAAGCTATAGTAGCGGGGTAAACGGCGGGTGACGGTTTTCTGCAATTGATAGTATTTCATTTTCTATCGTAAAAACCAAGCATTCATATATTTTCGTAAAATAAAGTAACACTGCAAACATCATTTCTGTATTGATGTTCTGCCTTATATTTGCATAATGTTTTATTCTTGTTCAACAATGTTGACAAGTATGAACATTGAGAGCGGACTGAGACGTTTAGTTTAGTGGTTGATAGCTTCTGTTTCACTTCGACCGGGTGTTGGAATTGATTCACTGACAGACAGACAGATAGACCGAAATTTCTGGTTTTAAGTATCCCAAGAAAGACTATCTTCTTAAATGTGGCATGGCTCTAACTAAAAAGAAACTGGGACCCTAGCCAGGAATCACCCCCAAGAAGTCCCCAAGTAAATGAACAATTGCCTCGCGCCTACACTATATGGAAGCGAGACATCGAGGTGGTGTACACATCTACAAAATTTTGCCAAACAAACAATCAAAACGCAGTATGAGAGCGTCATCCCCCTGCTTATGTGATACAAACAATGACCATGCACTCCGTACAGATAGTCAACAAGTTAAGCTGTAACGCACCCGCCGGTAGTTTACGTAAGACCCGTTGCTAACCAATTTCGAAGTAATGTGCGGCCGGTGTTTGCCATTGCCAAGTTGACTCTTCTCTGACCGCCCCACGGTGGCCCCTGCCCGCTGTTCTAATTGGAGCTGTGATTCGCGCAGTATCTGGCTGCGGATGCGATCTTGTGCGAGTTAGCTTTTCTTCCTATTTCTAATAAGCTGTTCCCACGAAGTGCAGTTACTTCATCTAGTGTCACTAGATAAGGTATTAGAGTACCGCCACCGAGGCCTGCAATTCAGCAAAAGAAGTAATTTTCGCATTCATCAAGGTTGCGAGATTGCCGCATGTATGGCCTCGCCGTTAACTTCTACAGGGTTGTTTGTTAACAACACTACCGAAAATGCAGGAAAACAGCATCTTCGGCCCACTTCTGCCGCTGAATGCGTGTTACAGACGTAATATTTGATTCGCATTAGGAACGACGTCAGTAGCGCGCAGCTGCAGAGCCGGGAGGACAAGCTGAACTTACCAGGGTTGACCGACTAATACGCATAAAGAACCAAAAAGCAGCGCCCACTAACAGTCGCAGTGTAAAGAAACGTCACGTAATGTGAACTGACCAATAATCATGGCGCCGGCGCGGGACAATAGGAGAGGAATGTGCCGTTACCTTGTACCCCTGTCTTGTGACACTAACTTCATCTATTAACCTACCCACTCTCTATCCAATTAATTGAAATTCTTCTCTAACGGTGTTTTTCCCGCACGTTCATGGGGCTTCGCGGGGTAAGTTCTGTTTGTGCGCAGGTCCACCGGGTTTCCGTTTCGCGTAGCCGTATAAAGCCTCGCTTGAACAAGAACATGTTCGCTGTAAACCTCTGCACACCCCCTCCTCTCCTCTGGCGCTGCTGCTGCTGATAATTGTTCGATGTTTATGGCGCAAGACCCAACTAAGGACTAAGAGCGCCAATGAAAAGTTGCTTATGAAGATGAGGTGATAGTGAGCGTAAAACCTTTAACTAAAAATAGGCGTGAAAGGACATAAAAGGCAATAGAGATGACTGGTGTAAAGGGCCAGGGTTTCAACATCTGTGGTCGGTAATAAGGTATAAAACTTGACAGCGCTAAGCTTTTTAAAAGTACGCTTGGGTGTGATTACAGGGTCGTCCCCTAAAAAGTACGATGGGTGTAGTGAAATGTGTTGCTGTATAGTTGCGCAAAGTGTTTGTGTCGTGTTGTTTCCAGTGTCTTGCATTGTACGGATAGGCCCTCTCCACACCCGCTTTGCACGGGTCTTGAAGATCCAGTGAGCGAGTGCGAGTGTGTTGCATGTGTGTGGCCAATCCGCAACCTGCATAAGGCAACCTCAGTGAATCTGTTGTGTGAGTCACTAGTGTACCATCCCAAGTGTGGCTCTATTACATGTAGTTGTCTGTTTGTTCACTACAGTCTGTTTGCCATGTTGTACGCAAGTGTTGTCATGTGTGGCTGGAGGTCTGTATAGGGTACCGTCGTTATGTCTACAGTGCTCCTGAGTGCAAGAGCAGCGGCACTCTCATCTGCGAACTCGTTGCCAGCGATCCCAGCGTGAAATTGGACCCAGCAGAGCAGAAGCCCATGCTTTTTCGCATAAACAGACATAATGGTGCTAACACAAGATTAACCATTTGGATTTTGGGGGCTTGAGCGATGATAGTGCACGAACAACACTCAGTAAATCAGTAGAGATGATGGAATTGGGAATTTGACTTGCGAGATTGTGTTGTATAATGAGTACAATTCCATATGCTCCTGCTGAAAAAATGGTTGCGTGTACGCTCATGATTCTAGCTGCATTGAATTTTGGACCATGAGCAGTGCAAGACATTGAAAAAAAAAGACAATGTTTTTATATTGAATTACACAAGCTGATCTAAGACAATATTTTCATATTGAATTACACAAGCTGATCTAAAAGCCACGAGAAGTTGTTTGCAGTGCTATTGTTGCAAACGACATAGTACCGCTGAAATTGATGCACTAAAGCGAGAAAAAGAACGGTGATCGCCCTAAACTTGCCCGCAAGGTTTTGCGTATACACGCTGATCTAATTTCTTAGTTTGTGTGGTAATAGGTGAGGTATGTAATTGGAAAAGGCACAGTTAACTACTTTTGTAGGTGGTTGCACCTAACACGGGGCCGGATGTTATATTCGTAAATCGAGCAGGCTGTGATAAATTCACACTACTTTTAAACAGTGTCTATTAGGTACAATCACCATCCCGTGGTTTTTTTGGTTTGAAATTTTTGGTTTACTGCACACTCGAGCCAAAAAAACGTTTTAGTGAAAACAATGACGCAGGTCACTTTTATAGAGTCCTGAATTTGTCCATACTCTATAACGCTGTCGCCTTCCTTTGAGCTCCTGCACTCTGAATGAACGAGTATCCCTAACTTTTACCATGGCGACCTTGGCAACTGCATTTGCACGTCGACATCAATGCGCCACACCGAGTGTTCCACTTCCAACCAGTACGATAATTAATGCTCTCGACATGTGTGCTACCACGCTGGTGTAGCAACTTCAAAAGGCAGGATGTAGATGTGCAACGATATCAGCAGTTGCTGGCGAACCCTTTTATTATTTTATACCAACTGCTAGAATTTTCCAAACCCTGTGCTACTGAGCGGGGTAACAGGATCCGTGATCGTCTACAGGTATCCCTCTTCGCTCCAAAGCGGCACTCCAACACGGCTCTTATAACACTTTTCACTTTGTCTTCTCTCCTGTACTCAAATTAACGCAAAGGTAAGCGGGAGCCTTGATTGCAATAATACGAACTGGCAGAGTGATTGTTAAAATTTAATATCCCATTATGTTAAGCAAGGTGAAAATGTTCCAGTACACGAAATACTTGGCAGTACAATGAAAGATAAATATACCCCAACATATGAAATTTTATTTAGCAATTGATGCCAACAAACTACCGATAAAAAGGCACAGGAACTAAGCTTCTTCTCGCCACTTATTAAAAATGCATATTTAAAGGTCGCGCTTTTTCCTTTATTGAAAACGCGCTAACGTTTGGCGCCCGCAAGTGAGTATGCTAGGTGAAGTTATGAAGCAGCAGAGGTCTCGCTTTTTATGAAATATCGCGCAAACTTCTAGACACGTGATCTCAAAGAAAAAAAAGTTTCCCGTTCCCTCGAGTTCACTTTCTTAAAATGTGTCATGTGCCTTGAGAGTCATTTGGCATTGCGCTTCAAATTCTGAGTGGTCATGGTATAAATTTCTTAGTTTTCAATTCAGGAGCGCGAATACCGTCTTGGCTGCTGCTGGGCAAACCATGGCAATCGAAGGCCAACACCCTCTGTCATTCCTTTATTGGTCGATGATGTGCGCCCCGTACGAAACAAATGATGGGTCTCTTCGTTTAATAAACACAACGGTTATCGAAAGCCTTCTTGTGAGTAAATCCTTCGTCTTCGTCTCAGCTTGGACTTTGAGTCTTTGAACTTTGACTTGGACTTGCACGCATTTTGACCTTAAAACCCAGCGGCTTTGACGTTGAACCAGCGCCACTTTATTTCTCACAAAGAAAGCTTCGCGTTCAAGCACTGTCACGGTAGAGGGATGGTGCATGTCTTTCCTCTCTAATTTTTCGCATTCACACACCCCTTTCATATTTCAAGCTGCTTTGACTGCGCCGCAAAGTCAGAATCGGTTGGACCTCGGCTTCATACGATGAGGGAGCCACGTTCTGTTCCCACCACGGGGGGTATTTTTTCTTCACTTCATCCACAGTGATCACCATATTCATCGTCATAGATAGTGTCTTTCCTGCAGTGCGTTTTTTGGTGGACTGGGGGCAACATAAGTGACAGGCAGACAGCATAACTTAAATACACTACGAATGTGGCACGCTCGATTATGTGCACAAAAGTGTCACACTTTTGTGAAGGGTATGATTGAAAAAACAGACCCTCACTTGGATGGAAGAACGAAACTGTGGAGGGAGGAAAAAATTATCCGCGTGTCTGGTCCCTTTGCTACAACTGTCGTCGAAAGACGATTGCGTTCTGCAGTCCCTTCCACGTTACTGCCTTTATTCTCTTCCGTCCAACCGTCACGCTCTTCTCCTCCATTTTTCCTCGTTTCAGAATAAGCACAGAAAAGGTTGTCTCAATCCGTGTTCAACTTGCCGTGTTCAACTATTATTGCCATCAAATGGAACCTTTCGTTTCTGTTGAACTTAAAATCCTGCCATAACGGGTCTCCGAGAGTGCTTTTTTATTTTGAGTGGCCACAAATTAAATGGCTATTTTAATTTACTGCCCCAAAAAATCAAGGAGCTATGTATTTTTTATTAAAGGAACAATGCAAACGTTAGTTATGTACTGACGTCTTCCCTCAAATATGGCTTTTTTTTCTAGATTTTGCTTAACAGTGTTGATGAGTATGAGAATTGCCACCAGGTTTAGTAGCGTAAAAGTGTTTTGCCGATACGAACGTCTTGTTCGAGAATGCTTAAAAATTTTAGCCGGGCGTCTCAAATGAGCGAGAGACAGAGACAAAGAGACGTACAGAACAATATGTTCGCCTTTATGTAGCGCAATAAACACTGCCGTCTCTAAAAAGTTAGGACTGGCAGATATATTGAGGGATGAATGGACGGGCGAATAAGCAAACGGATGAATGGATCCATACATTTCACGGTGATAAACAGGCAGATGGTGAGAGCTTTACATAAATGTACAAATTGATAACTTACAGTCGGGAAGGCAGGTAAATAAATAGCAGTTGATTGTGTTTTGCCGGAACACTAAGACATGTGTACTTTTTTATTGCATTATATTTTCTCTGAAAATGCTTAAGAATAATGTCAACCATCGGAAAGATTAGAAGAAAGAGGCTTAGGCCCGATCAATGGTTCCAAAACACTCAACAGGATATTTTCCCCATTTCTTCATTGGCTGCAGAAGATGTGACTCATTCTAGACGAGGTAGTTGCCTTCACCAGCCACGCAGTGGATGTAGTCCTACCTACAACGCGTACAGGCAAGTTCCTGTCCAAATATGCTGATTTTTAGCGTTAATAAATATAAATGTCCGCATTCAGCTAATGATTGAGTCTAATTACACGCTTGCCGCAAAACACAGGTTTTGTCATCATTGCTAATGTTCTACTTCGGAAGCCCGATGCCTCTACGACTATCCCACAATCGACACGCCTACAGATGGAGCGTTTAGGAGACCCGGTTCTAAACATTCAGCAGGTGTTGAGTGTGATTGCGGCAAAGCTTAAAGAAATTAGAAGAAGTGGTGGATATTAATATTCTGATCAGTAAATATCAAAGGTGACTGCAACCTATAAACGGTTTTTCAGATGGCAAAAATACTCAAAAGCCCCATGAGCGAGACAGACTGGCCTCAAGACGTGAACAGAAATTTCGGCGGATATATTCTTGATCACCTTCGTCGCTCATCCAACTCCAAATGGGTAAGTTTTAGAGCAGTTTCTAGGACGGGGCTGTTTAACCAAAGAGCGTTTAAGCTTTTGTTTCCACCGTCAAGCGTTACGAGAAAAACATGCAAAAAAAACACCGAGGGCTCGTGCACGTCCGTGTCGTGATCAGTGCCCGGCGTCGTCCTGGCTTCAGTGGGGGTGGGGTTGTGCCACGTGAGGAGCGCGCTGGAAATACAAAAAAAAAAAAATAATGGCGTTCGCGACC
This sequence comes from Haemaphysalis longicornis, assembly GCA_013339765.2. Taxonomy (NCBI): domain Eukaryota; kingdom Metazoa; phylum Arthropoda; class Arachnida; order Ixodida; family Ixodidae; genus Haemaphysalis; species Haemaphysalis longicornis. The sequence goes on along the minus strand of CM023449.1, from coordinate 186,827,184 downwards.
TCATGGTGAAAAGCGCCCGGCGTCGGCCCAATCGACTTTCGAGAGCACACTGCACATAGTTCGTGGCGTGATCTCTAGTGTGCTGTTTTCTTCGCCAGTTTACGTGAGTTAGCGCCTCATGCGGCTTGCACAGACGCCGAGGTTGCGCTACAGACGCCTAATTCGCGAAGTCGGTTGCCGTGGTTCCTAGCTCATGGTATTTCAGTCCACACTGGGAGATATGTGGATGCATAGGAACAAAAGCATCCGGGCCAGCTAGTCATGTAGAACTGTCAGCGGAAAGATTGGAACTTCATGTGAGGTACAACAGCCGGGTCTCCGACGAAGGAAAAGGGGCCGGGAGCTCAGCTGTTTCTCTAGACTTGAATCATTAGTGCAAGCGGCGCTAATTTTTTTATCGGCGACTGCAGGAACATGGCCACCTTACCCCGTGTTTCTAGCGGGCGGAGAGCTCTTTGCTCTCCTACGCTTGTTCTTCGGCGGGAAATATTGCTGGACTGCTAAAGAAATATCTTAGGTTTAATACTTCGGAATAATTGTTATGAGCGAAAGCAAAGTATTTGAATACAGGGATTTGTTAAAGGTTGCTTTTGATTGAGATTTCGCCGCCTGCCGTCTAGCTATTTGTCCTAGATGATTAAATTCGCCCTTCTCGTTGCACTGAACTGAAGAGCTACTGCGGTGCGGGAGCCACGGTGACCACTTTTCAATCAAAGCGAATAGAAAAAAACTCTGTTTCATACGACATTCTGCGCAGATGGGGTCTCAACGAGGTAAAATAATTATGTAGTCTTACACAATGGCGCGTCTGAGACACCGAGCTGTAGCGTCGAGTATTAACCCTACATTTGAACTTGTCTACACTCTAACCAGCAAGCGAACAGTACGTCGTTTTAGTGTCTCAGTTAAAAAATAGAGCTTCTATTTCATCTTACGTTGTGACTTATTGTTTCACAATATCACCAGGGCACCCAAAAAAAAAAAAACACTGCCTGAAGACTACTATAATCCGTAATGCGAACATTGTGCGCAGCGCGAACGGGCCACCGAGTCTTCTCGGTGACTACGCATATCTGCTGCTTATTAGGGAGTGATCGCGTGATCAGCGAACGATAGGTTATAGTGTACTCTTAGAGAGGTTTGTCGTCCGGAGCTGGTAGGGGGGGTGGGCCCATTTTGAGATGTAAATTCTGATGCCGAACTCTTTTTGTAAGCAGCGCTCCTGGTGGTTTCTTACGAGTAGGCTTCAAAAGATTTGTTGTCTATATTCATCCTTATTTATTGCCGTAAGCAGTCTTATTTCTACATTTTATAGCATAAAGTATTCAAACACATCATATAACTTTTGAGTTTGGGTAAAAAACTTTTAGGCGGCGCTGGCTGCAACAGGAGATTAGCGAAGAGCGGCGGAGCATACATACATTATTTTCACATCGCAAAAAGTACACCGCGTTCTTTATTTTTTCGCCCGCACTCGACACACTTTTATCTCTTAGTACACTGTGGCACTGTGGCGGGCGGTACTCTGCCATAATCGTGCAGCCCGTCGCCGCCATTGACCATGTTGTAAATCGTCTGTTAACCTCCCACACAAATGGCACGTGGCCCGGATGGGCCACACAAAAAGGAATAGAGAGGGAGTTACTTTATTGAAAAAGAAATGAACAAAGAGGAGGACGCCGAAAGACCTGCGTACATGCATCAAACAGGCCCTGCTTTGCTTATGTTGCGCCGTCTCGGCATACCGCCCTCATTTCCACACGTTCACCACACTTTGCTCCTCCACTTTCCTTCTACCTTTAGTGTTTCCTTCGCCAGCTCGGTTACGAGGCCGATGAACCGCCAAACCACATTAGTAGACGCCTACGTTCTGCCCAATAACACTGCGCGTATTTTACACCGTTCATAGCCCAGCTTTGTTTCTGAGTAGTTGAAACCAAAAATTTATTTCGCTGTTCGTGAAAAAATATGTATACCGCCGCATGGCTTATTGCAAATCAGTTTGTAAAGAAAACACAAGTCTATTACTTTTGCAGATTTTGCTTTCAATTCACTACACCACCTGAGGTTCGTTTATAACGTTTTTTGATCAATCTCAGCTTTCATTCTCGACGGGTAACGTTGTGTTTTAGTACATATTTTCTTCAAATCCTCTCTCCTTTAAAGCAGATTTTTCGACCTCCAATGTATTTGTCATCATCCTGTGCCTACAAAAATATCTCTAACCTATTCTACCGTGCATAATACTCATCCAGGTGTCCGTGTTCGGAGACAATACAAGCTTTCGAGCAATACAGCTTTACTTCATGTTATCACAACACGGTCGTCCTAGCTGCCTCCGTACAGATACTTGTCACGATGCGCACAAGTAAGTGGCTGCACGAAGAGTTATCACAGTGGTCATATAAAAGCGCCTCTTTCGGAAAGCCGTACTTGAACGTGTCGCGAAAATTTTTACAAGTTCCTTGGTAGGCCACAATGACAGCATTGCGGGGCTTTGCTTGATTGCATAATTGCGGATGCTTAGTTTGGGCAGGCAGTGGGCAACGTAACATGAATTTAGAAAAACGCACACAAAATGAAACCCGACGAGTAACTTATTACACCTGTTTATTCCCCAACAGGTTGGCATGAAGTTCGTAAGAAACCCTTTCCCTCTCCTATTTCTTTCAGAGGGGTGACACTGTGTTTCAACACTGCGATGCGATACAGTTGTTGTGATATAGTGGCCAAGACGTTCTCCAAAGAACGTTAGTATAAGGAGCGTCATGGCACTGGTGAATGAAATTATTACTTGAAGGGATTATATGCTAATATGACTCCCAATAGACGTCTAGCTTTTTAGAAAAAAATTCCCCCGCATTTCCCCGAGGGGGAGAATGTGAAAGTGCGAATGCACGGTTGTCGGCCCGCTTGCGGCGCTTGCGCTCAGCCCCCGCAGCCCACCGCCTCGCCGCCTTCTCTTCCATCTCTTCCATCGGGTTTGTAGTATCACGTGTACACCACGCAGTTATCAAGCCGCTATAACGCCGCTGAGTCGCCAACGCACGCCGCTGACGACGTAGTTTGAATGCGTTAAAGATATAAGGCGCGTCACTAACACTGATATCACCGTCGCGTCCGTGGCTTGGTCGGTAGAGCGTCGCGCTGCGGCCGCAAAGTCCTCGGATCGAAACCTGGCGCCGGATGCTGTTTCTTTTTTCAATATAGAGGAGCACTGCGGACGCCGCCGCCGCCGCCGCCGCCGCCGGTGGATGGTTTCGGGTCGCTTATAAAGTGCATTCGCACTTAAAAGAGCCTGAGGATTTTGTTGACCTGCCCAGATCAATGCTACCAAGCACGAAGAGTGGACGTACGCCGAGGTGGCCGACAAAGCAGCAGATGTGCACGCCGCCCTGTCCAGCTTGGGCCTTGGTAAAGGCGACAGAATTTGCGCGATGGTCACCGCGCGTTTGGAGCTATTGCCACTGTTTGTCGGTGCAGCCTGTGCCAACGTTGCGTTCGTCTACAAGGAGCCGGGGTACACAGTGGGTAAGACGTTAGTTGCCCTACTAAGTGTGTTTTTGTAGCTAACTATACATTAGGAAATAAACAGCGCTGTTGGGCGTGGAGCAACATGATACTATAGACGTCAACAGTCAACTACATCTGGGTGATATTGCGCCAAAAGCAGTGCAGCGTGGCGAGCATTTATAGCAGTAAATAATTCAAATACGAGTGCTACATCAGAAGCTGCAACGTAATTTCAAATGACCAATTTCAGGACTGACCCTGTAGACACAGTCGGAAGTAGGTTTGCAGAAAAAAGCTGAATTGTTCTAATAAAAATGGCAATGTATGTGAGTTGATTTACGGACAGGGTTTGGAAGTACGAGCGATAATAGAAGCCTTCAGTAAGAATATATCCTAGAAGAACTATGCTTTCTCGAATGGCACCTAAATACAGGGTCACATTATATAAGGAAGATACGGGCTCTGATTGTTTTTCCTGAAACAGATGAGACGATGACATTATGCGCCAGAATCATCGTCCTAGCATGTGCCTGTTTTCGTTTTATGCATTCAGCAGTGTTGCCAGATAGGGTGATTCAACTACAAGAACAAAAACAGCCCGATGGCTGGTAGTACACCAATATTTAGTAGCAAAACTGAAAGAAACCCGCCAGGTGGTTGCTTTTATTTGTATTCTCGATTTTGCAAAATTTTCTTGTTGCCCAAATTAGACATGTTTGTTAGATATACGTAAACGCACATACCTAAACTTGCAAAGCTTCCTTCCTCCATTCGTGGTAATGAGGGCCGTGTTGGAAACTGAACTCATTAGAGCATCATATTAGGAATGCAAAGGCCCAAACACTTATTTTTAAGTGTATGTTTTTTTACTTTGAACCACGCTAGAAGGCAGGCACACTGCAAGCCTTCACATCGTTACTGTATCCAGACTCATTATATGCGTATGTGTACAATACCAGCTCAGAAATAAGAACATAACCCAATAAAATTTCGCACGCAGAATGCGGCTCTAGTTAGCAAAGAACAAAAAAGCCACTCATGTTTTCAAAGGCGCTTTTACAGGATTACAAATTCTAAAATATTTTCGTCTACCCTCGAGCTGCTCAGTGCTCACCGCATAGAATCAGGTTTGGGTTCCGCGATAATTTCATAGCGCAGAAAGAAAACAAATATACCTCGCTGAATTTAAAGTTTGAAAGAACTTAATCAAGAACAGTTGTTTCAGATATCTCTCAAAAGCTGGAAGTTTTATTTTTGCTTTTACACTTAAATACAAATTATCTTACAAAACACACGGCATCCTAAACATTGTGTTGGCTTCACACAATGAAAGAAATGTGTTATTTTGCAGTTTATTTTGTGCTAACGCCCCCTAGTTATAGTTTCAGCAGACGCCATGACTAGTTTCTATAAGATTTGTGTGCTTCCTGGGGATATTCAAACTGGGAACTTGACCCCAGTGCTGCACACATGTCAATGTTACGGTATTGTTTTCTTTCAGCTCGCCTAAGGATTGTCTTGACGTGATTGGCAACATCATGCCAAGAGAATGTCCGGGCGGGAAAGGCGACGATGTAATGATGTACCCGCAAAGTGCGTCCGATACTGAAAGGAAACGCCATGAAGTTTTTAGCGGTAGCAGGGTTTTGGTGCAGGGTCCAATGCCCGCTGATGTTTTGTTGATATTGCACTATTTGTGCAATTACCAATGTTCAATAGCGCTTGAATTATCATTTTCATGGCTTGGATGGCGTGCCTATATAAAGATATTAGGGTTCGCGTGATTATGCGTACTTTTCATGCACCTAGGGAACACTGGTTGAATCGAATTGAGATAAAATTACGTGTCGTATCTAGAAACTCACGCTAGCCTTTGCCTAATGTTAGCAGGCAGACGAACTTTTTTGGACGCCTATTTAAAAAAACTATAATTGTGTTAAATGACAAGTGCTTGACGTACGGAAATGAAATCGGGTAGGATATTTCAAATATCTGTAGCAAGGTTAATTACGGCGAAACATAAAGACTAAACCATTGGTAACTATGTACTCCGGGCAGGAGAAAGAATCTTGTATAGAACAGCACAAGAAATTGGTTTGGATCCAATAAGAAGCAATTAATGTAAAACGTGCTGTAAAATCCCCTTGTTCTGCTTTAAGAATTGGCTCATGCACTTTAGTCATAGCTGAGGCCAATAACTTGTCCATGGACGTAAGCAGAGGCAGACTGCACATCTAGTAACCAAGAATAGGAAGGACGCACCCCTGTCAATCCCGCCAATTGCTAAAAAAAATCGTTGCACAAACGTTACTTAAACGCTTTTCAAGAGCTGTGAGTTTAGTCCATCTTTTTTGTATCCGGGCACCCAATTTTAAATTATTTTATTAGTTGAAGCACTCGGTTGGCTGTCTGGGGAAGTTGCTTATACATTTTATAGCACTATCTTGATTTCTGCACCGTACAAATTGCAAATATTACTCCATACTATGAATGCTGCACAGGAAGAACTAACTTGTCAACCGCTATAGTTGTAGAAGTACATGTAAATCAAAATATGTGTTAGAAGTGAAATAGCGTAACGGAGAACAATTTTTTCTCCAGATTTTCTTGTAGACGATTTGGAAAGCCTGGACCTTGCCGCGATCAGTTGTGATTCAGAAAATACCGAAACTGCATTGGCTCTTCAGGGGAGACTTCCAACAGTGAAGGTGGGAAGTTTGATTTTTACTAATGATGACTTTATTGGACTGTGACTTTACTATTCTGGTTTTCGGCTGCAATGGCTAATCTGTATGAAATATTAAAAAAAAAACACCGCAAAAAGGGGCCGTAAAGCTGCGGTGATTGCTTGTGGCCTGCATTCGCCCTCAAAGTAACGGCGTACCCCCATTTACGAAAGCTCGAGAGACCGGGAAATTATGCTTCGTTTCTCGGCAGTTTTCGTTACTGGGAGAATAAAGTTGGCCATTGCCCTATCTGAAGCTTCGGTAATAAGATAAGCGGTACAGTAGAGGTTCTAACTAAGCTGCGTACCGGAATTAGTATATGTTTAAAAGCGTTACGGGAATAAAAAATGGCTCCTAAATAACCGTAGAAACGGCGATTTCTTCGCCACTTGAAAAAAGACGGGGTGTTTGCTTGGTTGAGCTTTCGCAGCCTTCTTCTACAACCACAACAAATATTCTGCAGGCTCCCCAAAAGTTATCCAGATGCTCTTTGCGCCATCGTACCTAGTCGGACATGCCGTTTTTGTACACCGGCCTTGCCAAGTGACTACTAAAACCCAACAGCTTACTTGGATAGCTCTCTGTCATCGCAATCAGTGTTGCTACTATAGAGAGTGCTCACAACTGGTTCCTTCACCGATTGGGTCAGTGACATGTCATTACTGAACTCTACTTGACTCCCTATAGGTCCCTGATATGTCAAGGCACTCACGGTGGGCAATAAACACAAACTACATGTTAGCGATATTCACCAAGAAGGGCCTACACTTGGCTCATACGATCCTTGGAGGTTTATCACCTTATAGAACGTGACCCACAAATTTGTAATTACCAAAAACTGCCCAGACACCCAATACTGCCGTGCATATAATTCGCTTTTGGGTGACCGGCTAGTCGCGGAGCCCATGTTGACTTACAAAAAACCACTGCCCCAAATCTTTTTCGGCTGTCTTGTAACGTACCCATATGTGACTCGTGGATTAACGGGCGTCACGGGACATATTCTCAACCACAACTAGGTGCCTCACGCCGGTAAGCCACTAGTGCCAGGCCACATCTTGACGGTGCATCGAAAGAAAACACATTTCCTAGAATTGCGCAAATGTGACGAATCACTTTTGGCCCACTAAGCACTCACTGTTACCCACAGGTACTGTTCAGCCAAAAATGAGTACTGATCGAGTGGTCATTTAGCTAAGAATGACAGCGGGCCTTCGGTGGGCAACCGGAGCAATGCATTGGACAATGCAATGTGGTCACTTGAAATGTGTGGTCACATTTCAAATGACCACACAAACTAATGTTGACCACATAGGAGACGGCTACAGGTCATCAGTGGGTTGCCAGCTGGTCACATTACGCCCCGTCATGCAAGCTCTCTGTTACATAAATAACTAGCTACACAGTCGTGACGGCTGAGGAAGGTAACAAGTAGATGCAACTACCAACGGCTTCATGGCGTGTCCTGGAGACACGGTAAGATGTGCATGTCAGGAAGGGAACGCAAAGGAAGAGTAAAGACGCAGGGAGGTATATGAGCGTATTAGGGGGAAGGCGGAAAAGGGGGGTGGCGATAGATTAGCCTAGGTAGGAGGACAACAGCATCTGGGTACGACGAAAAGGAAGAGAAGCGGGGTGGGAGTGGAGGACCGAAGGGGAGCTTATCGATAGGGACTGCTGGACGAATAAAAGTACTGAAGGAGAGAGAGAGAGAGATGATTGTCGGTCGTCGATGCGGAGAAGAGGGTAGAGGACAAGGGCGGGGGGTAAAAAAAGAAACGAAAGAGTAGGAGAGAGGAAAGTAAGTTGCAAAAGAAACATGGCGGAGTAAAATTAGTAGAGCGTTGTGGACTGAAGGACGGGAAAAGAGAGTAGTGAGGAAGGATTTGGGAGGCCATCCTGGTTGAGAGGAGGAAACCAGGATGGGCGTTACATGGCAGCGATAACAAAGGACAAATCCTGCTTTCTGCATTCCTGCTTCACTCCCGCCTCCAGTCGAAGAGATCCTCCAAAGCAAATTTCACATGTAAAAGCATTCCGGCGTCTTCCACCTCGTTGAAGAAACACACAAAGCAGAGTACAGACTCAGCAAACGGCCAATTGTCTCCGACATTTCTTCCAGAAATACAATCAGCCGAGAGGTCAAATATGTACAAATATAACGAAATGAAGGGCGTGACGCGGAGGAATACCGCGAGCAACCTACTGGCATTACATTGAATTTATCGTCTTTTACAGTTTATGCAGGTAGTCTTTCTGGCAGTATAAAATCAATAGGGGGTAAGTGGCATCGTCATCCGGGTGTGGCCGACTTCTGGGAAGAGTATCGTAGGCTTAGCTGTAAACTTTTCAAATTTTCTTCCAACCATATTATGGTATGTGAAGAACCAAATTAACGAAATGCTAGAAACAACGTATTGGAGAGCGCTTAACGGAAACAATGAATTATACCTCTTGATGCTATAGATTTCTTGCTCTTCGCTTTGTATATGTGGAGCCTTCTAGTACTCCTGCGCTACAGGTGTTTTATTCACGTAGTTACGCTTTACCAACTAGTTGAAAAGCTTTCGCCGGCTTTGCAGAAGCGTGACGTTTGAGTTTTATAGTGATGATGATGATGGTTCAATTTAACTGGTGGAAGGCCATCTAGGGCAATGAGCGATAAAAAAGGTGGCGAAGTATGAGTGCTTGTTGCCCTGAATAAACGTGATTCTCTTTACGGATGCAGGTATTGTGAATTTTCCCGCGTGGACACAGTGGCTAAACTATAATGCGTACGGTGACATCAATATTAAAGCCCTTGTTTTTAGTTGTCCTTCTTGGAAACAAAATTGCTAACGGGGCAACAGCACTGTCGGCCAGCATCCTGCGTACAAATGTTTTGTTTTCGCCCGGCTAAACTGCAACCCATTTTATTTGCAAAACTGGCTTTGATATCTTTAGTAATTCTTTATAATTTTTTTTTCAGCGCTTATTGAAATGTAGAAAAAACATCCGGGGGTCTCTTGCTTCTGTATCAAACCGCCTTTATAATTTGATATTGTTTTTCTTCCTCGCTGACCACGCTAACTTCCTTGTGTGTAAGAACAGTCGAGGTGTTCTCATAAGACGCGAGTGCTAACTTACAAACTGACTCTGCTGCAGCACGTGATAGTAATGGATACTTCAGCGAGCAAGCCAGAGAAGTTTATGGGGAACGTCTTAGCATGGAATGAGCTATTGGACCTTGGAACCCAAGCACGCAGACTGGAGCAACCTCTGGTTACGTATATGGAGAAGCAGTTCTGCTATATTCCATGAACGAGCGGCACCACAGGAAAGCCAAAAATGGTCTCCGCAGCCACGAGTCACTCGTCTCCGAAGCTCGTGCAATCAGGTTGCGATATTCTACGATATTACGTTGTCGAATATTTCCTTAATTCAGAATTTATTTAGGTACGTTTTTAAGTATCTTTGAGGATATCCAATGGAAACAAGTTTTGTTTTTATAATTTATAACCGTTGAAAGATAACAAAACGCCTTCAAAACATCAAAATTGGCTACGCTGCTTTGTATACACCCTTTATACTCGTAAACATTTCTATAATAACCGCACATAAAAACGTTTTCGTGTTTTGGGCGGTTTTTTATGGTGTTTGATTTTATTTATTTTTTCGTCCACTTAAGCGTCCCGCTGGAACAATGAAAGACATAAAAACATTTTAACTGTGCGATAGTGTCGAAATTGTCGCTATTGGCCCAAACACTCTATTTACTGAGTCAAACTCAAACCCTATAAGTCTGAACAAAGACATAACAACGTGCACACCCTAGGGCGATATCCCAGATGCGATAACAGCATTCGTCAGAACCTCACGGCCGATTCACCGGTACTGGAACTACATGCCTTTGTACACCTGCACACGCGCTTGGACTTCAGTTCTTGAGAATGTACGAAACAAGAATGTCTCTACAAGAACTATTGGTAGTTCTATTGTTAGCCTAAAGCAATACGCAAATTGTGAATTGGATTAGCTTCTCAACGTAGTTCTAGCTGCACCTGATGTTGCTACCAATGCGTTGGCCCAACTTTAAAAACGTAGCCGCGGTCACCGTATCTTGATACTATGCGAAAGACGTGCATGAGACATCGCCAATACTTTCAAGAAATATCATTACGTCACACACTATTCCCTCTGAAATCACGTAGCGTTGCGTACGAGGAACGGAATCGTACAAAGATTGCCCCTCATTGTGGTGGGCTCCTGAAATCAGGAGGCAGATTATAGAACGCCGCAAAGGAAAAATTGCTTGCGCATCGGCCCACTTTGCGGCAAATGTTGCCGAAAGACAGCAGTCTTCAGGCCGACTCTGCGACGAAAATATCTATGTTCCCTCGCTGGCCTTCTCCCTGATGCTTTTACTTTCCTTTTGGATTTTGACACGATAAACACGTTGAGAGAGAGAGAGAGAGGGGAGAGAGAGAGAGGGAGGGGGGGAGAGAGAGAGGGAGAGAGGGAGAGAAAAAATTCTTTAATGAGACTGAAGAGGTCAGCCCTGCATAATTGAACATGTGATGTGCGTTATATGTTTACATGAGTAAAACGAAATAAGAGAAGGAAAAAAAACGAAAGAAGCTACCACCAGACAAACACACGAGTCCACATAAAAAACTCAAGAAACAGTCAGAGGCAGTCACAGGCTGGAGTCGAGTCCAGAGTCTCTGAGGAAACGCACAAGAGCTTTAAAAACACCGCACCGCACTGTCTTTGCTGTTCCAGGGGCCTAAAAATCCTCCATGCTGACAGTTCTCGCCCGTAATAAACTTCGCGCTGTCGTTCGCGCCGAGTTGAAACGTGGAAAAGCACAGAACAGGTGTTCAGTGTCTTCTCGTACACTGCAAAGCGGACACACAGGTGATGCTTCAGACCGATTTTGTTAAGAAAGGTTCTTCAATAGGGTACTTTGTGGCACAGGCATTGTATAGCACACTGTTTGCCTCCATAAACCGTGAGGTATACGAAACGTACACTGCGGATCGATAGCGTAAAGGGGGGCGTACTGCAGGTCCGGGTTCCGCCTGTGCTGCAACTGCATGCGCCACCCGAGAGTTATGGCTATTCCGTTGACGTCCTCTTGGACAAAGGGAGTTGTGCTGGTGAGTTCGTGAAATGGCCCTCGCATGCGAGCCGATCCGATATCACATTCCCCGTGATGCCACAGTGTCCTGGCAACCACTGCAAAGTAATAGTGTGCCCGTCGCGGAGTGCCTCTGTGTGTATGACGTTGATTTCTTGTATCGGTTGGCCTTGATTAATTCCTCACTTGAGAAGCGTTTGTAGCGCAGAGCGGGGAATATTTGCTAAAGTCAGTTCAATTTTACCGCTTTCAAGTACTCACGCTATCTACTGGATCTATTTGTTACTGTTGAACACTGCCGCATGGTTCAGGTTAGCGCGAGCTTTTTACAAGCGAAGTTTTATATGACTCGCTGCAGCCGACCATCCCGTCACCAAAGAGCACTGAAGGGAAGCCAAATTTACACAACATGTTTCACAAAATGATGATGATGATAAGCGAAGTCACATCAAGCGAAAAATGGTTCCCGCGGTTGGAATCTAACCTGAATCCCTCGCGTTGTGAAGCGGACGTCTATCCGAATGCGCCATTCGGACACAGCTGAAATAGTTTTGCAGCAGGCATGTCAAGTTAACGGAAAGTTTAAACGTCCCTTCGTGTAATGAGAACGTTGGTTGAAACGCGATTTCTCGGCTTATGGCGAAAGCAAACGGTGCAGGCAAAGTAAAGGGGCTACAATCGAAGTCAAAGTCTTAACGATGAAAATCCACACTGTCAACAATCAAAGTCACAACCAAAACGACAGCGGACGAATCCTTGTGACAAAGCTAAGCGTGTCAACCATCGTTGTCTTCAGACGAAGGGGCGTATGAACTTGTTCCATTTTGGTGTCGAAATGTTTTTATCGCGCATTTTTACTTGGAAGCAAAAATAACAGGCAACCATTTATTTTTAAGTTAAAAATACTGAGAGTGACAGCTATGCATTGCAATTTTACCTAAAAGATACTTAATATTTTTTGTCGTTCAAGAGTGTGCATAACTTAGTTTCCAGGTGCAATCTGTTTGAAAAATGTTTTTCTATTTAAACATTTTCTTGAAGTATTCTTTTACTTTTGCCCAGAAGGCTTAATTGACGGACAGAGAAAGAGACAGATGGACAGCAGGCAAAAATTTTAGGGTTTAAGTAGCCCTGAAAGACAACCGCCATCAAAATTCTGGGTCATGAGGGCTTGTAATGAAGGCCAAGGTGTGCACCGGAGCAGCGCTATACGACGTGACGGGGAAGAGTGAGGTACCACTGAGCCAGTCATGGTGAACCTCACCGCGTTCGGCGCTAATAAAAACTTTATTAGCCACGTTTAGGCGAGAAAATGAAAAAAAATGACTGTAATGGTGCCAGTGTCATCGCAAGCATTAAACCGCAAGGTGGGCATTTTTAGGCCATTCGCACTGGTGCCTAAACTCCTGCGTTGAAAAATATGTGCACACCTCGGTGGTTGCTCGTTATACCCTGTGCTTCATGACAGCAGCCCGCAAAAATAAAAAAAGGAGGTGAATATTGCTGTGTAGTGGTAACTGTTCATGAAAATACAAAATTTGAAACGAGGGGACAAATATTTTGTTAAAGTTATAGGTTTTCTTTCACTGTATAAACCTGAATGCGGGAGCCCATGTTCAACATTGGCTAATTTTTAACGCACGTGATAAACACGTAAATGATGTGCAACTCAATGCTTCGGATTAGACAGCGCACATCACAGCTAAAATGGATATCTCCAATTGCTCACCGTTGGCTGCCAGTTTACAATAACATCTTTTTACAACGAGTTGTGCAGAGCTTTCTAGGAGTTTACTTAAGACGAATTTTCCGTAATGAAGCAGTCAAGTTTGTAGATTACGGCACAGTATTCCTGAAAGTTTGTCTACATAACGGTCTTTTTTCCCCAGTGCAACACTTTCCCGCGCTTTTAGTTTCCAATATATATTTCGGTGCTTTGACCTCAGCTGCGGTATTGTATTATAAACAATAAACGTTTCCAGCCATCCCTGTCACATGGGCCTGACGGAAAAGGACGTGCTACTCGCCACAAGCCCTGTGGCACACTCCTATGGTCTCATTGTCGGCATTTGTAAAGCCATAGTTCAAGGAGCCTCTGCAGCATTCTTGGAAACGCAAAACATTGATGGAATTTTGCAAGCACTGGAATACCACAAGGTACGCAAGAAGCCAACCTTGGTTTTGGTATGCTTCGGCTTGTCTTTATGGGAACAATTGTAATTACTTAGGTGTGCTTCCTATACCGTTTGCTTTAATAAACACTAAGAACTGAATCACGTGCAGCTGTGACATTGCGAGAAATGTTTGCGTCCTTACACCCACAGGTTTCTGCACTTAACACAGCGCCTCACGTGCTCATGTACCTTCTTGACCATCCAAAGCGGGAACAGTTCGACCTAAGCCACCTGCGGTACGTTACCAGCGCTGCAGACTACATCAGTGAAAGTGTTTCCATCAGGCTTTCCAAAGAACTGAAGCTTAAGAGCTTTATTTAAAGTGAGTTCGAAGTTTCTTTCATTCCGTTCGCAATAAATGAAGCATGTCACAAAGCTTGCATTGATCCGCGTCGTTCTTTAACCGAGCAAGCGACAGCCCAGAACGAAAAAAATTCTGGACCTCTAAGCCCTCTTGTTACTCCGGGAATGCGAACGCCTGAACTTTGAATTGTAGAAAGGATACGCCGTTATTGTGTGCATCGCCATGTTTGACATACGATATCGATGTACAGTGCGCGTCACGCTTGTCTAGGGCAAGCGAGCGCGCGACTTTCGAGCATGCTGGCGACACCTGCTGATAGTGGCTGGGTTGGAGATAGCTTGCCATTGCGCGTGCGTGGATCTCGGACAGGCTCGGGTAGGTCGTCTTATAGCATGGGCCCCTAAAACATAGAGACGCCATGCCCCACAAGGGGCGCTTTTATTCTGCAGTGCCAATCGTAGGCGGTGACACGGGGTAAGCGCGTAATTTGACGCGATGGATTATCAATGCAGGCGTTACCTAATTGCCCAAAAGTTTCGACGGAAAGCGCTGCAGTGCGTTCTTGTTGCGTGCTTTTCGTTTGCTAAACGTTAGATTCAGAAGATTAGCAGAGGTCGTTTTGTAGTATTGCGTAACCGCCTGCTGGGTTATTGCATCTCGTCGAACGACGCGTCCATCTGGCCTGTCAGCGCTCCCGGCTGCCACTGTGAAAGACAAGCGCCCCTCGAGGTGTGGTGGCGTCTGGAAATTCGAGCTGCACATGCGAAATGATGACCGGCCTGACCCTGTTCGAGATAGGCGCACGCGCAATGGCAAGCTATCTCCAGCCCAGCCGCTATCAGCAGATGTCGCCAGCACGCTCCCAAGCCGCGCGCTCGCTTGCCCTAGGCAAGCCTGACGTGCACTGTACATGTTTAGAGTTATTTGACTGATACGCCACACCGATAAAATTTGCAGAGGAAGTGTCGGAAAAAAGGCAGTGCATTCGTCCTATGCATTCGTGCATTCGTCCTACGTATTTTATTGTTATCATCACCATCGTCTTTTTGAACCTCGTGAACTTTATTTGTACCCTTTAATTTTTCTTTGTCCTACTATGAAGAAAAGGCTTTGGAAATCGCTTTGGTTCGCACTACAAGTGCTCCACTAGCGAGAACGTTCATTCCTACATATTTCTACGTCTGTTTTTTTATGCTCACATTTCTCCTGTTGTACTGTTTACATGTCTCTAAAGACCGCTCCAAATCGAGACCCCAACACATTCGATTGGTCGACGGAATTAAGGCGTTTATGCCCTTGTATCTGCATGCGTACTTCGAAGGCGAAAAGCCAGCTCGTACCTAATAAACATTTTTTGCTGCTTCATCATTATGACGTTTCATTCCTCGCTTTCGTTTTTTAAGGCGCAAATTACTTCAACGGCCTTGTTTCTACTACACCGTATTTGTGCGTCTTTCTTTGCGTATCAGCGTCTTACGGCGGGAATCATGCAAGCAAGCAGATTTCAGACGCCACTGCTTCCTTTAAAATAAGGTTCTGAGCGAGCGGCTTAACCTCTTCTTGTCGCGTCTCGCCACGTTATGCTGTCCCGCGGGTAGCAGTATTCAACAGCTTTTACGTTTTAATTCATAGCTTCGTGCATTTTGTGAAGCTCGGGTATATTATTACATTACACCAAGGTTCTCACTCCGTCTGATCAGGGTTCATCTGATTAGGCTCATTCTCGTTGATTTATTGTAGGGTTCAACGCGCCGACGCAACGCAGGCGATGAGGTGCGCCGTAGTGGAGGGCTCCGGATTAATTTTGACCACCTGGGTATCTTTAACGTGTGGCGAAATCTCTTACACACGGGCGTTTTGCTTTTCGCCTCCATCAGAAAAGCGGCCCCCGCGGCCGGGAATCGAACCCGCGACCTCGTGCTCAGCAGCGCAAAGCCTTAGCCACTGAGCCACCTCGGCGGGTTGATTAGGCTCATTCTCCCGTTTCCCGTGCAGATGCGCTGCACTTTCCTTAAGTAGCGGAAAATAACTAATCAGGAACTTGACTATTCATGTTTAGTATCTACGTTGCGCGATCTCAACAAGGAGGAACAACGTCGGCTTATGGAGCGAAAAGATAACCCTGAGCACAGCAGTGTATTTTGTAAATGGGATAGAAAAATCTGATAAAACAGTAATAGATTGAAACAACAATATAATATTGCCTTTTTGTAGACCAAGCTTCACCCTTGCAAAAATATATTTCAGGTACTCACGGTTAGCAGGAACTACCACAAACATATGTGACTGGCTACAAACCTATACCGCGATATTGGCCCAGGCGATATTTTTTTGTGAGAGGAAACTTACTGCGTTTATTGTGCGTAAACAACAATACCGTTACCGTAATAGGACTTCCGCATTCGCTAAACGGGCATGCAGATATTGTCACATCAAACACTGAAGCAAAGCATTTTTAAAGATTCACCAAAATATGTCACCTTTGGGGCACGTCGTAACTTGCGGGTACACTTTCTGTTAAAGAGACTAATAGGAGTGCTTCAGTTTATATGCTTGTTACTGTTGAAATTCTCTTATCCTCGTGGTTATGTTTTGTTGCATTTGGTTCATTTTGCAGAGAAGTTACGGCCTATTCGCGCAGATATCTGAAAAACTCTCCAGCCCAAAAAGATTCACCCCTCTTATCAATTCATATCTATTTTTCTCATTTCGGATTAGTATCCTGCAGATGTTTTGTAACACGCATGTTGAATTATCTGCCGGATTTTTTTTCTTGTATTTCTACAGTATACGGGTCCAACGAAACTGGATTAATTTCGGCAGGCCTTTACGATGCACCACCCAAGTACACGTCTGTTGGGCGTCTTGCACTTGGCTTTGAAGCGATGGTAAGGCAATTGGTAAATATGTGTTGCTCGTCTTAGAGACGATTTGGTGCTTTCCTAACAGTGCTGGCACTGGCAGTGTTAATTGGTATAAACACGACACTGCCGGCGTAAATTGGGTTTTGTTTAAATTCCCGTGAAGGTGGAAAGGAAGATAACATAGAAAGAGTTTGGTGAGATGGGAGGGGTAAGAAGAAGAATTATTGAAGCGAGCCTATTTCTTTAGCACCCAAATCTTACGCAAGCGGAATCGTACTCCTACCGCACGCTCCACTGCACCGAGTGCAGTGATTTTGCGTTGAGGGTATTGTTGATTTTAATTTGTTTCACATGCGAGTATGAAAGTGTCTTTCTAAAGGGAGACATGTTGTTACTCTGAGAAACGAGTTCCATTTGTGCCTGTTGATCTGCTCTGCGATTTGTTAAATGTTTTTTACATTGTGCGTAGGTGAGCCTTCTTACTTAGATTTTTTTTTACTTTATTCATGTTAATCTGCAACGTGTAAATTCCAAAATACAATTCGTAGTCAAGCAAAATGATATCAAGGGCGAATGACTTTGCCCTGTTTAATGAATGGCTGAAAGAGCGGTCCATTTTTAGCTATTTGAATAAGGCCATCTTCTGACCCCGTAAACATCAATGAAGCCACATCACGCCGTCACGCACTTGCTAGTTCTGACGTCCATTTGTCTTAAATCAATAACTCCTACCTCCCATTAAAAATTGCAAGGAACGTTGTCCGGAACTAAAACAGAAAAAAAAAAAACAGAATGAGTTCTCCAAAATGCACCCCTTCCATACATTGTGTGATGGGGTTTGCCTAATTCCTAACACGCCAATAATAAAAGTCCAAGGGAAAGACTACAGTGTTTGCTTTTTTTATAAACTGGCAGGTATTACACGCGCGAATCCCACTGTGCACTGATCAAAACCTCGACATGCCCATTCAGCCCATGTAACTCTGCGGGAGCTGCATGCCTCCGTCAAACGGTTGTGCGTTCCTTCATTGAAACCTGAGGGTGAGCTTTACCGTTCGGAGCTAAAGGTGGATTTTCTCAATTTATTGAAAGATGCTTTTACGATTCTTAATGACAAAGAAATCTACAGAAAATTTTGCGGAAAAAAGGCATCTGTCGAAAGCCGTGAGATGGCACCACGGGAAGGGGGTCTTAGCGCGAGACGATACATGCTATACGCATAAATAAGGCACTATCAAGATGTTGCAGCCAACGCTAGTAGACAGCAAAGAACGAAAGGCAATGGAAGAACGCAGCCCAATAAGTGAATCGGCCACCGCCACCGCTACCACCATAATATTCATGTTCATCATGACCGCAACCAGTGGCATAACACTACAACATCCACCACTACCATCATCGTCATCATCAAAAACAAGCGCTGTAGCCTCTTTGTCAAGGGAGAATCTTTTCGCTCGTTATTCTGTTACACCAGGCTGTTTTGAAAGAAAAAAATTTAAAAAACACCCGAGTAGTTGCGGTCAGGCTAGGTTACGTGAAGTCTACATTTTCTTGTATGGGTTTATGTTGGCACAGGTTAGGTTACGTTAGGTTGAAATAGCATTTTTTGTTGATAAGTATGAACGACCTGCTAGCATTCTCCCCCGTGCCAAGGCCTCTCCCAAGGGTTTTCAGCTCTTCTATTGTAATACAGCCCAGTGGGTATTTCTTCCGAAATTTTCGGAAATGATATTTTCGGAAATAAAGTCCTTGGTCGGCCCTATCTATATACAGGGTGTCATTAAGTCGAATGTTTTTTTTTAAAGTACCTGCATAGATTTCAGTGGAAACCACCTTCAAAGTGAGGTTTCGCCCTGGGGGGACCCATAATTAGGCAGTAATTATTCGTATTGGTGGATTAATTATCAGAAATGTAATAAACTTTTTAGTGGCTGCAGTAAGCAGCCGTGTTTGTTTTAGAAAGTTAAACGAACTCGTTTTTGTAAGCGGTTTCATTTGGCAGAATTCTTTCAGCGCACCCGTACTAAGAGATATACAACTGCAAAATTTAATTGCCGTTCGCATGCTTACGTATTCTAAGCAGCAAAGACTGGCAAAAGCTCCTCCCTTTTGTGACGTTGCTGCTGTGTACGGTGTTTAGTTTAAAAAATGCGGTGGAGGCATAGCCAAAAGTTATAATTGGCACCCTTTCAGTCTTGCCTGGCGTTATCGTAAGTTGCAGTACTCGGAACCGATATCGAAACACAGAACGAAAGGGAGCAGCTTTGCGCCGGCTTTCGCTGTCTAACATGCGTAATCATGCGAACGGCAATTAAACTTCGCCGTTCAATATCTCGAATTAGGGGTGCGCTAGAAGAGTTCTGTGAAATAAAACTGCTTAGAAACACGATTGTGCCTAACTTTTCAATACAGAGCTGTCTGCTACTGCAGCCACTAAAAGTTAATTATTAAATTTTATTTTATTAATCCACTCACATCAATATTACCACCCAATTATGTGTCCGTCTGGAGGCACAGCCTCACAGTAGAGGTGATGCTCACATAAATCTAAGCGCCTAATTAAAAAAACACCTTTCGACTTAATTAGTGACGTTTCACAGCCTTTCCTTCAAACAAAGTACCTACCGATTATTAAAGGGACACCGAAGTGATTTGTAAACATTGCGGTATTACTAGCGCAAATTGTAGTCCGGATTCCGTAGGCCATGTTGCGACTACTCTGAGCGCGTTTACGCGAATTTATTTAGTAGAAAAATCAATTCTAAAATGCTGTCCTCCTCACTGCACCCTCGCCCTTTTTTTGTGGCGTTTTTGTGTGACGTCAGGAAGAAATGAGCTGGCAATTGGTTAATTGGCTGCGCTAGTGCACGTCTCGCCGATCTACCGACACAGTCAGTCGGCCCAGCGTTTACTCTGCCGGCCGCCTACGGGTTTTCGCAATTCGCTCGCGCAGTTGAAAATAAGCCACAACACGTTTGTGAGTGGAATAATGTGCCTTTCTTTACTTTGTTATTTTATACATTGTATCAAGCTCCAAGTCCGGGTCGCTCCACACAAGCGCTGCACAAATGCAAATGCGACGCTTCGCTGACTGGTACGCTAGTAGGAAAACCTAAGGCCACTTGAAGGCGGGAGAAGCGTCAGCGAAGTCAATATAGGTACTAAGGGAATAAAATCGACGGAAAGTTTTACCGTATAGTGCAAAACTAGGGAGAGAAAGCACTTTTCTGCGCTGGGTAAACAAGCACAGCTGTCAGCAGCACGACTACACATCTGCGAACGCTTTTTCCTCTAAGAAATGCAATTGCTAAACGCGAGATATTGCGGATCTTTGGGTGACGCTTACTGCACGAGTTCTACGCAACAATTAGTCACCTAAGGTACTTGAAACGCTGAAAATGAAAGTGTAAACTGGTTGTAGATTATATACCTTATTTATCCAACCTAGCCAACGCTGGCTTGGGGCCGAGTGGTCGGAAACGAAGGGATTATTTTTTTCCATGCCGCAGGTTCGAATCCCCGAGGGTACATGTTTTTTTTTTGTAAGGTAATTTTTTTGTTTGCGGCCGATGTTTTATAAACTGAGTTCACCATTTTTCGGCCCTTACGTTCACTGCTCCACGAGCGAGTTCGCAGAACGCGCGCAGACTGGCACTGGCGCGCTAGAGAGTTCTCGTTTTCGTGCTGGCGCCACAAGCACCGACTACTTGCGGGCAGTTGGCACAGGCCAGAATCAACACAACCTTAGCCTGGTGCGAACACGCTTTTTACGATACAGTCATGAGTGAGGCAAGCTCCGAATATGCGGGAAAAGCGCATGGCATTTAAGCGTCTGAGGTGACGCGGAGGGCGTTCACCACTGCGTAGGCCTCGGCTAGTGATTGTTACGATTCCAAGCCGTCCTAGGAGGCTTATGTTAGGCATTTTACAGCCGAGAACATGGCAAAAGCGCGGTACGACGATTACTGAGATATCAAGAATGCTCATCCAACAATGCCGTCGGATGTCAACTAAGTTGTTTTACCGAACCAAAACCGAAACTTGTTTGAATGCTAACGTTGTACATTGTCCCATCAAGGTGAATCTCCTCCGGTCGTCACAGCCTTTAGTTGGTGCGACCACCGCAAACGGCTCATGATAGTTTTTCTTCTTTCGGGCATTATAAAATAATTACCGACTTATTGTCCGGGTAAACGAAGAAAAGTGTTGTAATTTGAGCCAGTTTACGCAGTGCAAGCAAAACCGGGAGCATGACAAATTCACTTCAGTTTCCCTTCAACAGCGAAGCGCTTCAGGAAATTGTAATTTTTCTGGTCTGCAGATAAAAAAATGTCAAGAAATTGCCGGACAGGCACCCGTGAGCTGGGGACTCGCGGTGACATCCCGGAAATTACCAAAACCAAAAATGCCTTGCGCTCGAGCGGGCGTGCCTCGCGACGACCGTGCAGCGTCTCCTGCTCACGTTTGTCTATCCAAAAGTGGCCACTTAGGGAGGGCGGCCAGTAATGCGGCAACCACCTGGCAGGGAAAAAAACCAAAGAAAGTGCGTAACGCTCGTGTGTGCGTGCCTCGCGGCGACCGCCTATAATCCCCTGTACACGTTTGTCAAGGCAAGCTTACCCCTTGAGGCAGATTATTCTAGATTCGGAAAAAAACCCGCATTCACCGTAACTGTCACGCCATTTCTGGCAACGAGAAAGACACGTCATATCGTGCGCACCTCCAAGATGATGTCCAACGAATAAAGTTTCGACGAAAATGAACGACCCTCACGCTTGCAGCAACAAATGGAGTAAAGGTCATTGCGGCAGCGAAGAAGTAAATCGGCTGCAATCGATGACTCGAACCTTCGTGATGGTCGTGAAGGTTGTGTCCAGCGTCGCTAACTTCGTCTTCCGCATTAGCCCTCATTCCCACAGCTGTTTTTCACCCCGTCACGTCACCGTCACGTCACCGTCTTCCGTCATGGGCGGCGTTTTTCTGCCGATTTCTCACCGAAAACGGTGCGACGGTGACGGGATGCCGAGCTCTACGTTTCTCTCACGTCAACGTGACGGGACCATGCCCCCCGCTAAACCAGCTAATGAGAAAACAAATTTTTACGACTAAATTTAGCGGAAAGTGAGCACAAACCATTTTATTTACTTTGCAGATTAAAAACGCTCAATTCTAGGCTAAACTTATCACTGGGCAGACGACCCTGTAATCTGACGGAGAGCTCCAGTACGAACGCTACTCGTTTACTTCTCCGTCGCGGTTTCTTGACGTGACGGTGCCGTGACGGAGAAGGTGACGGCTGTGTGAATGAGGGCTTAGTGTGAGCTCCCGTCAGTTTTTCCGTGAGCAAGAATTCCCCAGTTTAATTGACAAGTAATAAAAATCACCATCTTTTTCAGAACTTTATTGCACGGAGGCAGAAAGAAGCAATGGCGATACATGTAAACGAGCCATCTGGAATCCGTTTAAAAATGCTACGTCAGGCCGCCAAGCGAAGTGCCTTAAACTTAACAAAGTGCAAACGCGAAATGTAAAAGCTGGAATATAAAACAAAGCAGCTTATCCCGAATCTTGAAATCGCCAATAGAAAGTGCACGATTGATACCCTATGAATATTTGTACTTTCTGTAGCGAACTGAGCTACAATCTGGCGGCCTCTAATACGACAAATGTGAAACTGTCGTGCGTCGCCAATATTTGTTTTACCGAGTGCTTCAGCGGTGAGTGGGCTAAAAATCGAGTTTAATACTACTAGTTTCTAAATTTTATGAAGACGCCTGTTCAAACAATTTTAACTAGAGGGGGCAAATACAGGGAACGCAAAATACGTCGAGTGCTTTTCATGCCTTTGCTGGATAGTTGTCTACGGTCGTAAATTTCAACGCAGTAGTTTATACGTTGGCATAGTCTGATTGGGTGAAAGGAGGCAACTGCAAACAGCTTTAGGAGAGATTGGCACTGAAAGCTGAGAAATATTTTTTATCTATAATATTTTATTATTATTATTATTATTATTATTATTATTATTAGTATTATTATTATTATTATTATTATTATTATTATTATTTATTATTATATTACTATTATCACCAACAACGGCAACTACAACAGGCGCTCGTTAAAGTCAATTGCAGGACAAAGTTCCTTCCGATTGATGGATACCCGCTCCTCCCATGGGCTGCCTCCGTTGATTCTTTGACTCCAAATTTTCATATTTCGTCACTCCATCGAGTTAAAGACGCCCCACTTCTTAATATAAAGACAAATAAAAATAAATTGAACGTGCAGGGAAAGAGGCACGCAGAGTATTCATCGTTACGTACTAACAAATTATTAAGACGGGTGAATATATACACAATGCTGTATGCTGATTCTAAACGCAATAAGTAATGTGGGCGAGAACAGCTTGAGCGGAACGCGTTTTTCGGTAATCCCTCTTCAATACTGCACACTGGGCTTCCTCTGTAGGTAAAAACAAGGAAAGGCCACATAGCACACCGCCAGTTATAATTCGTCTGGCGGAAACTGGGTACTGGATTAACACTTACACCAGCTTTCTCCCTCATAATTCCGAAGTCGCAAAAATGTAGTCGAACCACGGCAGGAAAGTAAAAATTCGCATGGCGAAGAGAGTCGTCTTGGACATGACCGCTTTGAAAGAACTTTACAAAACTCTAAATAGTTTTTGCCTTACTCCCTCTCAAAGGTTACAGCCCATATACTTCAATGAGCCAGAGCCAGTTTCCCTGGCTCTGGAACGTAGTAGAGTTAAGCGCAGAACTTCAAACTCCGCACAAGGCACGCTGTCGCCCCGAGTTTTAGCAGCGCCAAAATTCTTTAAATTGCGTTTCATAACTACAGAATATTTACTTCTGAAAAAATTGCGATTAGCCAGAAAGCTGCACATGTCTAATGTAAAACTTAGATGAGGCAAACCGCTAAAGCTAATAGCGATAAAATGAGTAAAGCCAACCGTAAGACAGTAATCACCACATCGCTATTAAAGAGGGCGATCTCGCGTGCAGACAGCGAACTGAAATATAGCAGAAGTCGACTTGATTTTGGCACGCAGTCGGAAACCTGACAACAAGTGGACTGTGAGGACAGCACTATGTTAACCGAAAAATATTACTCTACTCGGGGACAACTTTCGGCGGCAATAGAGAGAAAGCCACGGGGTGGCTTTCGCACTAATGGTACGAGTAAGAACTAACTCCTACATGTTAACGGGCCAATTAGTTTCAGGTAAACTGCTTTCGGTTTCAGTTTGGCCCTGACAGTTACGCATTCGCTACAGGCCTTTTCTTCTCATGAGCTCCGTGGTTGAGTGAATTAAACCACGATCAGAGAGCATGCACGCATGTTTCCGCTCCCTTTTCTAGGCTCCATTTGTTTCTTAACACAAGGCAACGCTTTGGCTTTATTATGAAACGCGTTCATACAATAAATACCCTATCCCTACCACCTAGGTACAACAGGTAAGACATTGTATGGTTTGATGTGAAATCCAAAAGCAATGTAAACAAAGGCAAGTACACGATATAATTATACCAGAGAATACCTAAATATATACGCACTATACAATCACGAACTATGCTAATATTGCTGAGTATTACCGTTAATTAGTATCGTCATTTCTGCTAGAATTTGTAACGTTTCTGTAGTTTTGTTAGCTCAAGTTTTCTTCTTCTAAGATTTCTATAGACGCTAAAAAAGTGAAGAAAGCACGCATAGGGCGTCAGACTTGAAGGTAGAGAAGCTTTACACAACCTTCACGACCATTGGAAAAGTTTAAGTCCACGATTGCAGCAGCCTTGCTTCTTCGCTATCGCAACGACCTTTACTGCAACTGTTGCTATAAGTGTGATTTTGTATCATTTTTTGGAAGTGATAATCATTGCACATCACCTTAGAATGGCGTACGCTATGGCGTGTCTTTCTCGTTCCGAGTAAATGCTGGGACTATTACAGCTAATTCGCGAGTCTCTTGTTCCGTGCAAGTGTTCTGAAATTGCAAGTGATTACTGTAAATGCCAGAGTTTTTTTGGCCAATCTTGTAAAAAATGTCCATCCCCAGCATGCCCCTTAGGGGTCATGCTTGGCTTGACAAACGTGCGCTTTGGACGCTAGGCGGTAGCCGCGACGCACGCACACAGGAGGGCTCGGCATTTTCTTGGTTTTTTTACCTGCCGCTCGGGCGCCGCCATTTTGGCTAATCTACCTAAGTGGTTATGCTTGGCTTGACAAACGTGCGCATGAGACGCTGGGTAGTCGTTGCGGGGCACGCACACACGAGCACTGGGCATTTTCTTGGCTTTGTTAATGGTTGGGCTGTCACTGCGAGACCCGCGCACACGTGGGCGTTCCAGGCAATGTCTTGGTATTTTTAACTGCGGACACAAAAAATACGATTTGCTAACCAGCTCCGCTGTTAAAATTCAAATCTGCCGTGTCTAGTTGTAATAGTTTTTAGGAAAGTGTGTGGAAAATTTTGTAAATATTTTTATTCATTCGAATATTTACTTTTTATTTCCTTTTTGTTGCACCTTTCTTACGGTATTATCGACCTGGTTTTTGATAAAGCGCAGTCGGGTAGGAGAGCTTATTTTTTGCGGTATTTTGCGGCTAGCCACAATTGCGGCTAGCCAGATAGCCACGTTAGTGCATTTCATTTAAAGTGCTATGGGCTCTTTTTCGTTTTTTTCTATGGATCCTGATGCCACTGTTTCCATCATCGCCTTGATCAGCGCTCGTGTGTGAAGTACTCTTCCCTGTGTCCGTGTGTAAACCGCACTGTCTTCTCCTAATCACGTTTATTGAGCGAACTTGTGCTCCCCTAACAACTCAAAGAATACAGAGGCGGCGAAGCAGCAGTCAACAAAGTGACGTACGCATGCGAGCTACGGCGAGTCGAATACCGCGGCGTCTGCTCTGCAGGCTTTTTATCTTTCGGCGCTCGTGGTTCTCGAACCGTCGATTCACATCTAGAATATTTTAGATCCAAGAAGAATATTCTGGGCTATTACCGTTAGATCGGAATACTCTCCCTATCAGAACAGAAAACACATGCGGCACACAAAGAATGGAACACGCCCTTCCCTTGGGACAGAGATAACACAGACCGGCGCAGCCTGGCGGTAAAAGCAAAACACAAATAAACACAATCCATGGTTCCCGGCAATATCAAGTTTAATTAATGGGTAAAGCAATGAATAATTTCCAATACATTACTGGCCTGAAGCAATATATTACATCGCTAAATTACCAACACTCAAAAGTAATTCATTACATTACTCACTACTGCAAAAAACATAATTACGGTACTTTCATTTCCGCGAAGTCTGCTATGGACGGTGCCGTAAAAGACTTTATCCTTCATAAATGGCGTGAATATTGTCAGCTCTGCAGTTTTGAGTCCCCGCACTAATATGTAAACACTTGTAATGCTGAAAACATGCCGGAACGACGGACATGTGTAGCGTGTTACATAGTGCGGTCTTGTTGTACCCAAAGAGTACCGCGCATGCACTATGGCGCCAGCTGAAACTCCATTTGGATTAGGTTTAGTGCGTTTAAAGGTGAAACTGCCGCTATGAAACCGCTGCATTGTCTTTTCATTCATTTGAAGTGGTCTTCCAGTCGTAAAATTAGGCATTTTCCTCTCTAGGGACTTCAGGGTACCACTAAGAAGCTCCGGCTTGAGCCCTGTGGCAGTACGCTAGCTTAAGCCACCAAGCTAACGAGTATGGATTCCTGGTTCAGTTGGTATTGCATTGCATAAACATTCATGGTCTCTGTCCGTGGTGTCTCTGTTTTCTTTTCCTTCCCTCGTCCGCATGCACTATGAATTTTTCTTCCGCGAAGCTGGCTAACCGAAGGATATACAGAAACGACGGAGAGTCCCGGTTGCGTCCGTCTTACTCAGGCATGGACATTGCACAGTACGTGCTTCGGTTGCTTTGGCGCCTTTGGCAGTCAAGCTTTTTAAAACTCCTCTTTGGCGGACAAAGCGGCAAGTTGTCGTAGAAACAAGAAGCTTCCCGCAAGGAAAAGTAAACAGCCGGCCAGTTTTTTTGTTTACTACTACCAGCGGCGGAGTCAAACGACGTGGTTCCATTGTGCAGCATTGGCTGCACTGTTAGAGAGTGTTTTCGCCGAATTAAGAACTAGAGGAATACCAAGGACTCCACGGAAGGATGTAGTCTGCAAAAACGCCTGGCCAGATCATGCAAGGCAAAGCTGAAGGAACGTCAAAAAAGCCTTTGTCCTTCAGAAAACGCACAGCGGGTATATTGATGACAGTATCAGTAGCTTGATACCGTAAGTCGTACTGGAAGCAAAAGCCCATAAAAGTTGTTTTCTTTTGCATACTTTATTTTTTTATGTACTTGTGGAGTATGCTGTGCAAAATTATTGTCGGAAAATAGAGTGCTGATGCCGCCAACCATTGAGCATTTCTTGTATAAAGAACAAACCCGGTTGGGAGTGGTTGCAGAATGTAATAATACCATCAGAAATTACAAAAACCGCTATGATGGTCCATTGTATAATGTAAGACACATGAACAAACCAAGCAGCCGTAAAACTTTTTTTTGTCCAACGAAAACCTTTTCACTCCATGTTCCATAACTACGATATCAATGTACACAGGAAAACTTCAGCTGTGTGTGACATTCTGTTCCTTCTACAAATAACTGTTTCTGCGAAACTTGACTTCCCCGAGTGCGCCGAGGAAAACACAGGTTTCAGCTAAATAAGAATAATACGCACCCTCTAGAAGTGCGTGAAGCTTGTTTCCACCGAGCCCAACTTTGTTCCGCGAGCAACTCCTTTCTGGAATAACTGCCGTGAGTTGTAAGAACTACTACTTTGCCCAGGATAAATCATTTATGGGGCACGGCAAATACCGTACTTGAACTTTTTTTGCAGGTTCTAGACACCGTGACGGGACAACCTTTTGGCGCAGGGCAGGTGGGTGAGATTGCAGTGAGGGGACCTGGCCTGGCACTGGGATATTGGGGCCGGGTCGATGAGACTTTTGTCGACTCTGAAGGCTGGCACAAGACAGGTAATATGCCAATTCTTATATCTTGATTCGTGGGGTTTACTTTCAAGAAAACGTATGCACTCATATTGGAAGCAGGGCAGTTACGCCAAGGGGCCATGACCATGTCACGTGTTTGGCGTTCGATGCAAACTGTGCTCATGTACAAGTCAAAAAGGATGTAGAATAAAAGTTCAGTAATCCCCGCTTCTCGGTTGCCTGTATCGCCTGGCATGGGGGCTGATGGTAATCCGGATTTTATGTGGTCACCAAGTTCTCAACAAGGGAAGCATTTTGTCACATGTTTGGCGTTCGATCGCTGGCTAGCTAATGTTTTTTCAGGAATAGAGGTGCATACATTGCAGTTAAGACCAGACATTCGTCACACTGTATGGAACCGGAAGCCCACGCTTATATGTTTTGCCCGCAAAGGCACCCTGGAACGTTCTTGCAAACACAATTCGCCATAATTGAGTTCTAGCATGCAGCAAAAAGCACGAAGCGTTTAGGCAATAAGGACTTTCCTTTGTGAAAGTTTTTCAATGTATATAACGTGTGGCAGCTGTATTATCCGAGTCGGGCGACACAAAAACGGTGATAGGAATACTTCCCATACAAAGGGCGCATTCATCAGTGCCGCGATACAAAATGGCCTGTCTTTACTGGGCCCTATAACGTGAGCATACCCTAAATTAGATGTGTTGCCTCCTTTAGCAGACTTCACGCATTCTGTTTTCTCTAACTGCGCACCTTGTTATAGCTTCTCATCTCCACAAGAGACGTTCTGTGTTTAGGCACTTGAGGCCGTCCTGTCAGTGTTGCAATAATGCTCACCGAAGAGTTCGATGCCTCTTTTTTTTTTAATAGATTCTACGCACTTTGTCTAGGCTATCTTTTTCTTAATCGAAGAGCTGAAACGAGGTTGTGGCCGTTGATACCAATGACAACTTGTGGGTATACGTGCATACGGGTATACGCGGGCGTGATTTCTCAACGCAGAGAAAATTTTAACATGTAATGGCTAGTGGTACCAACCTGCACATTCGTACAAATGTATGACTGGATGTGATCACCTGTGGTACTCTAAAGACCTGTCACTGCTGCCAAACAATAAACGGCGCGCAATAAAACGAAATGTTAGAAAAAGGCCCCCAGCGCGCCTGTCTACATTTCCAACACGACATAGAATTCGCAGGACCGGAGTGGTGGAAGTCAATAGGAGATTGTACATTGATCATGAGCTCTGTTTTTTGGTCCACCTTATGAGTTAGGCGGAGTTAAACATTGGCACTATTACGTTGCGTGATTAGAGAATTCGCACTTGAAGCATTAACAAGTGATTGTAGATGAGCACTCGTTTCACTATGACTGATTCTCTATCGAACACTACAAATCTGGGTGCTCTGCAGTACCGTCGAGTTTAAGCAATACTTTGTTTTTTCGGGGCGCTTATATAAAATTTATATAAAAATACCAAAGAATTAAATAATTGTTTGCTGATACTTGCGGAAATGAATTGCCATTTAGTGCTGAAATTAGTGGCCATCTTGCCTTCTGCCATGAGCCTGAATAGCGTCGGTTCCATAGTAAATTACTCAACTTGCATTTCGAGAGAGAAAGATGTAAACTTATGGGAGTTGTAGGGGTGGTGTTGTAATTGGTTTACAATTCCGAAAATTAGCTCATGTCGCTGTATTTATTTACTTTCAGGCCCTAGAGGGTTACAGAAACGAGTGCCATTTAGCAACAACGACACAATAAACAACAAGTAGAGTTAAAGCGATTCCTCATTGGTGATCACCTTGAAGTTAATCGATTTCGTATGTCCGTGATGGAGGCAATTACGGCGTGTAGGGGTTCCAGTCACTGCTTGTAGGGGTGATGAAAAAGTCATCACAAACATTAGCTCTACTAGATGGCACACGAAAATTGAAGTCATGATACCAACGGGACAGAAAAGAGAAAGGGGGTGTGCCAACCTTTTCATTTAAAATTGGGTAGCAATGAAACATTTTGTAAAAAAGTTAAAGCTGTGTACATTTACGCCACAATAACAGGACTGACCAGTTAAATGGCCGCTTCATGGTAGTCACACTAGAATCGCGATGTATTTAAAAATATAGAACGAGCTCACGATTTTGAATTTGTTAGGAGGGTGAGGGTGAGAGTGGGTTTAGAAGGGTCGTAGATGGCGCATGCAAATTATAATTCAGAACGTACTCGGGATTTGTAAAGAGTACATTTCATTGAGGAAGCTGCAGATAAAAAATACAAATCCTGCTTTTAACATTTCAGCATGCGAATGTAATGGTTAGTTATGTAATAAACATGTACTTGCCAAGGCAGGTTATTTATGATATGAAGACGTAGGTACTTGTATGAATCGACCTGTGATAAAAAAGCGTCATTAGAAGTACACGTGCCTGTGGTAGCAGTACTAGCGCGGTGAAACTTTTGGGTGTTTTAAAATAGGAGGTCAGACGAAGGGCCGCGACGTCCCGATGAGATGGCGGCGGTGTTATTTACCATATGGCGATTTAAGAAAGACGAAGTAGCTCGAGCTACAGCTGCTGATGTAACGAGGGTCACCGATGATAATTTCTCGGCACAGGGATGATGTTAAGAAAAATTTTCAACGCATGTATTCGCAGTTTATACGTTGTAATTTGAAGGTGACCGCCTTGCTAGGAATGTTTTGATACAATACCAGTCGTCGGTGAAGAGCTTAATGGAAAAAAGCGACGCAATCGTGTGGCGGCAACTATAGCATAAAAGGTGCTGAAGAATCTACGTCCGAACACTGATAAACGCTGCACGAAATGGGGCGGAACCAAAATATTCAAGAGTTTTGCCCCTGTTGACGCGCTTTCTTCGGCAATGGCATGGAAGTACAGTTTTTAGCAAATAGCTAGAAACTTGTGCTGTGGACGGAAGGCGTTCGTGTCTTGTAATGCACGAACTGATTATCAGCATACTTCGTGTTGCTTCAAGATCGTTAATTTAAATAAGAAAGAGCGACGGTGCACGCACTGACTCTTGAGGTACACCACACATTAGTGCAAAGAAGGGGAATGAAGTCGTTAGCGGTTGCGTAGTGGGCTTGGTTAGGCACAAAGTCTTCAATCACAAAGAGCACACTTGTGTCAATGTTAACCTTGCTAAGCTTCTGTATTAGTAGTCTTGAGATACAGTGTCAAAGGCTCTCGGAAAATCAAGAAACGTAACTTGCCAAAACCTAGGTCAGTTTTAACCAAGAGGTGTTTAGTAAAGAAAAACAGCTACGTTGAGCGTGAAAATATCTTCCTAAAGCCGTGCTGACAGTTGTTAAAAAGAAATGCTCTTCGAGACGGCTAATTAACTGCGAGTATATTATGGGTTAAGGCCGCAGGGCCCTAACTTTATGTTCGCCATTTCTCAAGTCACATATTCTACTCCAGCGCAGCGATACTGTAACATCACCGAGAACAAAATCCTTACCTCCGCAAGTACTTCGCATGCAGATAAGGCCTCGTGGCTATTTTGCTACTACAACGTTCCCGTTCACAACAGACAACATTAGTGCAACATCGCCGTAAAACAATGCCCAATACGCATGTAGGAAAATTTGGAGTTATTTGTACGTTCATTTTTACGTGACTGCGTCAGGGCTAAAAAATGTCCACCTGTTTATTAAGTGCATCAGTGCCATATAAGAACGTTTCCCAACGCCCAGCGTGGTTCATTAGTTCTGTTCCCTCTAAGCATTCTACTTTGCGCGCTAAACTTTGAAGATAAGACACACGGGAAGCATGAAAAGGTCAAGAATAAGCCGGCTTCTTAAGTTTGCCAACGCTTTCGTGTATCGTATTTTTATTTATTCTGAAGAGGCAGAACAGATCGCGAACCAGCGCGCGTGACAGTGTGACGTCGGAGAGGCAATGCTCTTCCATTTGATTTCAACCAATCTCTGGTGTGAATGGTGTGCCTCGTTTGTCGTTGCTGTTGGGTTATTTTGATGAGGTTATTTTCCTGATATAGTCACTCCACTCGTACAAGATTTCTGAAGGCGGTATATATGTGGACCTGACCGCTTCACTAAATGAATAACAATAGACCTCGATACAAATTCGTTGAATTAATATTCATTATATGAATCGAGTTACTGGAGACAGGACAGAAGCCAAAACCGTGGACACCTGCCAATACTGTCATGATGCTCACGCCAGAGAAAAATACAACTAAAGGATTTGAGACCAATCTTACTCGCCTCCTGACTCCGCGAAGGTTTGGAAGAATTATTCTGGAAAGACTATATATATATATATATATATATATATATATATATATATATATATATATATAATATATAGATATATATATATATATATATATATATATATATAGCGAACCAGAAAATGGTAAATGAGGGGCTCGGTGAAATAAAACCGAAAAAAAGGGTTGGTAGTCAAGAAAACCTCGGAAAGCAAAGGAGAGGCTGAAGTAGGTCATAGAAACATATGAAGAATTTTTTGAGGTCAGAAAGAAATTGGGGAAAAAATGCCCACCGGGTGGGATCTGGACCCACGCCCTCAAGAATATATATATATATATATATATATAGCAGTAAAAGAAAACTTCTCGAGGAGCCAGAAAAAATACTTGAGAAAATGGTAGACGCACGATTAAAAACAAAAACAGTGGTTTACTGACGTTTCGACTAGCGCGCGTGTTCCAATGTTGTATGTTACTCAAGATGAAGACTGGTCCCGCAGTCGAAACGTCAGTAAACCACTGTTTTTGTTTTTAATCGTGCGTCTACCATTTTCTCAAGTATTTTTTCTGGCTCCTCGAGAAGTTTTCTTTTACTGCTTACCTATCCACGAAGGAACCAGCCATGACCACGACTAAAAACATCATCTGGAAATTTCCCAAGGTCCCTGCCACCACGGTCGTTATCGGGGACTCCCAGACCAAGCATCTCTACCAGCACTTTGACCCCAACCGACCAGGTACGCCTGCTTTTATCACCCAGCCCGGAGCATGCATCGGCGACGTGCAGTCCCTCCTAGACTTCGTTCCGGATACTGCCAAAACGATCATCCTGCACGTCGGAACAAACGACCTGGCCACCGTCAATGGATCCACGGCATTCGAAAGATACAAGGCTCTCCTGGACCTGATTGTTCAAGAATGTCCGAAGGTGTCTCGTGTGTACGCGACCCTGGTGCTGCCAAGAACCACGAACCGCCGCCTCAGGATCCGCAACTACCGGTTTGTTGGACGGTGCAACCGAGAGGCGTCGTTCTTCAATCGGCTTCTCCGGAACTACTGCCGACGATCAAGAACGCTGTTCTACATTGACCACGAGCTGCAGTTCCATCCTGCGGCACGAGTTCTTGCAGCAGACGGCCTTCACCCCAGCTTCGAAGGCGTCGCTCTCATGGCCAGCCACCTCCATGGCATGTGCCTCAGCAGGAGGGGCCCGTCTGCAACCTCGTCTTCGACCTGGCCGACCAACTCCGCGCCGGCGGAGCCGTCCCTTCAGGCCTCAACATCACCGCCGCGCAGCTACGCCGCCTCGGCCGCTGCCCCTGCGGTGCCTTCCACTGCAACCTCTTCGAGCCGGCAGTACAACCTCCGTTCGAACACTTCAAAGTTCCCGCCCCGCGGCCGCAAGGATTGACTGTGCCCTACTGATGCCGGTAACGCAACCAACCATAATGTCTCTAGGAAATTTTTAGATGCCAGAAAACTAACCGACAAACGCGTCCGATATGAGATGCATGCCTCCACTCTTAAACAGTACCTCAATTCCTCCATTGTGCCCAAAGGTCTTGCAATAGAATTAAAACCAGCCACATCTGAGTTGTCGCCTGCAAATAAGGAAAAGTGGGACAGTGTGCTCAGATCCGCTTCATTGGACTTGATACGCATAATTATCGATCACTACCAGACAAATTTTGAACTTTTGGTAAGGAACGAAAAACTTCTCTTTCCCCATCTCAACAAACATGAGATCGAGTCATTGGCCTCGCACGAATTAAAGGTTCGAGATAAGCTGTCTCATGTCAAGGCCAAAAAATTCTCGCGTGATAATGTTATCCCTAAACCAGACGGGTCCCCTTTTAGCACCTTACCAGTCACACAGCAAGAAGATGTCGAGAGTAGTAACATAGTCAACTTGTCAGATGCGGTTTTGTCCAATGCCGATTTGAGCATACTTTCTAGGGGTTTGAGTTTTTGCCCAACAACAGGGGGTTTTTCCGAATTCCTGCTTTTTAAAGATCTGGAAAATTTTGCCCGTACTATGAGGTTGAAGGAATACTTTCATGACCGCGTAACATGTAGTGACACTGCTAAATTGCTTCCAAGCCCTCAACACTGGACACCACCCCCCCAGCGGGACGAGTGCTTAGATATGTATATCAAAGCTGTGCAACAAGACATCATTGAAGCTTACAAAAAGCAGTCTACCTTCCGCCATAACCTCTCCATCAGTGAAAAAAATTCATTAGAAACCCTCTCTCACCGCACTGATATTGTAATTAAACCAGCTGACAAAGGTGGTGCAATAGTAATACTTAACCAGGTTGACTACGTTAAAGAAGCACAAAGGCAGCTATCAGACTCGTCATTCTACAAACCACTCGAAAATGATCCTACAGCCGACTTTAAAGAAACCGTTAAAGAACATCTCACTCAATTGGTGAAGGATGGAGTAATGGCAGCAAGAACCGCCCATTCACTT
This sequence comes from Haemaphysalis longicornis, assembly GCA_013339765.2. Lineage (NCBI taxonomy): Eukaryota > Metazoa > Arthropoda > Arachnida > Ixodida > Ixodidae > Haemaphysalis > Haemaphysalis longicornis. The sequence goes on along the minus strand of CM023449.1, from coordinate 186,792,716 downwards.
GTTCCGCTTAATCCTGTAGCTGGCAGGTTTTACTTGCTGCCAAAAATCCACAAAAAAGATAATCCCGGCCGCCCAATCGTCGCGGGGGTAGGCACCGTCACGGAACACCTTTCGAGGTACGTGGACTCAATAATTAGCATCATACCACCTAGTTTTCCTTCCTACATTAAAGATACTAACCACTTCCTTTCGGACGTTTTAGATTTGGATATTCCCAGCAATTCCCTCCTGGTTACAATGGATGTTGCGTCACTCTACACAAATATTCCGCACGACGATGGAATCCGAGCAGTAACTCACGCTTACAGAGAAGCAACCTTTGACAAACTTGTTGATGGCTCTACACTAAGCACTCTTCTTCGGCTAATTCTAGAGCTTAACAATTTTGAGTTCGATGGAAAACACTACGTCCAAATAAGTGGCACATCTATGGGAACACGCGTAGGGCCAAACTATGCCAATATATTTATGGGCGTCCTAGAGGGTGAATTTCTGAATAGCCAGAGCTTAAAGCCACTCTATTATAAGCGTTTCATTGATGATGTATTCCTGATTTGGACCCACGGGCAGACGAATCTGATAACCTTCATAGACGCGTTCAACTCTGCGCATCCCTCCATTTCTTTTTCTTACCAATACTCCCCGTCTACTGTTAATTTTCTTGACGTAAACGTCACCGTCTCAGAGGGCAAACTGATAACTAAACTGTACCGAAAACCGACCGACAAACAACAGTACCTACATTTTCAAAGCAGTCACGTCAAACATTGCAAAACCGGAATTCCCTATAGCCAAGCTCATCGTTTTCGTCGAATTTGCTCAAAGGAAGAGGACTTCAATGATAATTGTAAGGAGCTACGCAGTGCACTTCTGAAACTAAAATATCCCGTTGAAATAATTGACAACGCTATAGACAGAGCACGAAACCTGAATCGCTCAGACATTCTCAGAGGCACCAAAACCTCCCACGACAAACCGCAAACGAACTTGGTCTTAACACATTCCGCATCTGTTCCCAAAGTCTCGTCTATACTAAAAAAGCACTATAACATTCTTACCCAAAGTGAGCGCCTAAAACATATTTTTCCCGAACCCCCACGGGTTGTGTACAGGAGAAACAAAAACATTAGGGATGTCCTGACCTCATCCAAAATAAGGACTCAAACGACCGGCGGATGCAGTCCTTGCGGGAAGCCTCGATGTCAAATATGCACGCACATGTCCACAACGGATACCGCGGTCAGTTCAGCCTCTGACTTTCGTCTAAAAATCAAAGGAAACCTGAACTGTGATAGTTCCAATGTGGTATATTTGCTCGAGTGTACGGTGTGCCACCTACAATACATCGGGCAAACACAAAAGTCGTTCAGATCTAGGTTTAATAATCACAAGTCACATTCCAAAACTCTGCCATCTCTCCCGTTGTCAAAACACGTTAACCTTCTGGGCACTCTTTTGACCACGTCAGAGCCACGATATTAGAATCTGGGTTTCGCTCTCACCATGATCGACTAATCCGCGAATCGTATCTCATTTACAAGTTCAAATCTGCATCTTCAGGCATTAATGAGAGTTGTGGGAAATTATCGTCTTTGGTGGGTACCTAAGCCATTTTCACTGTTTTCCTTTCACCGTTTTTTTTTTCTTTTTTTTTCTTTTTTATTGTTTCATTCGCCCTACCGAACACTGTCAGCCACCACACGTTTCCCCCCTCCCCCCTCCCCACCCTTGTCTGTCTCCCCTTTTTTTTTCGTGGAATAGTAGCTGCATTCCCAGTACGCCTCCGCTCCCGCGGTTGGCAGCCCCCTTTGGGGGGTTAAATTTGTTATCGCGAACGCGCTGTCCGCGAGGTCACTCACCATCTTCTTCGATGTTGCACGGTTCCCCCACCCCTCCGCTTCTTGGACTGTCAATCATTACTCACTTCTTTGCATGCCTCCATCATGCTGTGACATGCTTTTATTGTATACACAGAAACTTGTTGACCCTTACTGGCTACCGATTCAATAGTTGCTTTCACGCATGACACACCTAGTTACTTCCTACCTGGCTAAATAATTGGTTGCGTTGCTGGCACGTGCGCTCTTCTGTGACTTCTGTGAACTTGTAAAGTACCCTGACATTCCCCAAGCCGCCGGTAATTGGTGTTTTCAGGAATGGATGCGTCACCGGCGGCTTCTGTTCTGTATTTATTTGTTGTTCGTGTACTTTGCATTTCGAGTGTCGAGACGTTCCCTGCACCATCCATCTATTCGTGTAATTCGTATGAAAAGTGTATTTAAACAACTCCCTACCCTGTTTTTTTTTTTTTTGATGCAGTTGAATATTGCTGGCCTTTTTAGAAAAGAGTTTGTCATCATTTATAGTGCCACATGTATAATGCCCTCCCTTCCCTGTTCCCTCGCCCCAAACCCGGCAATGTTGTTAAAAAAAGGGTACACTGCAGCACACCCTCTGCACCTATATAAGCGCGCGTGTTCCAATGTTGTATGTTACTCAAGATGAAGACTGGTCCCGCAGTCGAAACGTCAGTAAACCACTGTTTTTGTTTTTAATCGTGCGTCTACCATTTTCTCAAGTATATATATATATATATATATATATATATATATATATATAAAATCCAGGGAGTAGTAGAACTTTGAAGATGGTAGAGAACACAAGAGAAGAAAAACTTCGAACAAGGTAAAAGCACGATTGTGGCCTACGTTTCAGCAAAGAGAAACTTGCTTAAAGCACGATTGTGGCCTACGTTTCAGCAAAGAGAACTTGCTTTCCTCAGGGAAAGCAAGTTCTCTTTGCTGAAACGTAGGCCACAATCGTGCTTTTACCTTGTTCGAAGTTTTTCTTCTCTTATATATATATATATATATATATATATATATATATATATGTTGGCCACAGGCTCCGCAGAGTTGACATGGATTGAACAGTGACCAATAGATGAATGCTGGATCACTACAGAAAACCCCGACGTCAATAACTATTAGCACAAAACACACTCAACTGGGAGCCCCCCACCGTTTGAAAAAAGATGCAAACTTGGTTGTTGCCAAACAGTCTTAGACTGCTATTTCTTGGAAAGCATAAACTACAATTCCAAGCACGGCAGGCCGAGAGCTAATTTAAAATCTATATTCTGGTCAAGCACCCTAAGTAATAGTGCCCGACATAGATATTCATCATAACCACGCCCGAGCTGTGGCAGAGACGGCGTTTGTCAGCTCGGGAGGTGACAGCGAGCTACAAGTAGTCTGGATGGCCGGAGTGGGCCACCAGGAACTGAGTACTTCTGGCTCCTGGCTGCGAAGAATAGTGAACACATTCACCCTCCTACAGCCACTCCTTACCGGCCAACAACAAAAGATTAGTGCGCAGCAATTTCGTCCCCATTGCTGTACTTTGACGACGGTGTTGTCCGCTTTACTGAACGAACAAAAGGAGAACCACAGACGAAAAGAAAACTGAGAAGGAAAGTGCGGCGAAAGTGTAAGGGGGAGGGCATTACGCAGATCCGAAGTGACATGCTCTTGGTAAATGTTGGAGGGGAGGAAGAAATACATGCTGCGTGGTGGCTGTGCGCTGCGACAAAACGCCATAGCAGCGTGTACCGTTATGCGTTCGACGATGACGCGATCACTTCCTGACACGCAGTTCCCACCGCAGACGTAGAGGCTTACTATCGCTAACATTTGCGCGAGGACGTTGAAGCGCAACTTACAACAACATGCTCGGGGGCGGCGCCGTGTGAGATAACGAAAGAGGATCGAGCACCGCGGTGCGTTCGCGAAACACGCCATCACCTCATGAGACCCTGCAGCTATGCACAGTGTCTGAGAAGACTGTGCAGTTCGCGCTGCGCGGAAATTTTGTATTAGTAAGTATAGTTATCATCGGCCATGTTTTCTCTTAATCATAGCCCTCCGCTCCATTAATGCACAATCTCTTCCCCTCCAGTATAATCACTTCCAATAACAATGAGAAAGCACGTAATGGCAATTCAATCTTCTAGTTCTCGCAGTGGTCAAGCCACCTGTTCGGACAGCGTGGATTATTTTCTTGTCCTGCCGGCACTACAACGGTCTAGAGAAGTGCTGTTTTTGACCTTGCTGCTTTCTCAAATATTCTGGAACATTTTAACGCGCTTTATGCATTCGCGATTGTACATAACAACACAACGTCTATCCTCGACGAAAAAACGAGAGTACTCCCTGTTATTTGCATACTTTATTCGCCTCAAACGTGCCACAAGTTTCATTTGCGCGAAAAAATGCGGACATGTATGACTTACGGAAACAGTTTTATTAGTCAGGAATCGTCCCGTCTCATATACTCAGCGGTCGTGTATTCTTTCACTTTGAAACGGTAGCTGAATGGAGCGACAGATAGACGAAAGACAAAATTGTTCGCTGTTAGGCAGCCTAAGATCGACTATCATGCCTTAAGGCCCCCTTTTCAATTAGACCAAGTTGTAACGTTTTCTACCCTGCAAATCACACGACAATTCCTGGCACTGCGAGTGCCCAGGCATGCGATAAAGGCCAGTCGACGTTGTACCATTAGTGTTATCTGTTTTGAGTTTCACGTAATGTCCAAAGTGAAGTACACTGTCCGGTAACATATTCCCAAATAATAGCTAGTGCACAAGAGACAAACGCAAACCACGCAGGACAGAGACGGGTGGGACGATCGCTCCCGTACGTGATAGTCCGTGCTATGCGCTCGTTAAGTTTGCCATAAAGGGGCCCTAAAAGGCGTTTTGAGCGCACTAAACGAATTAGCGCAATCGCTAGATTCGGTCCTCAACGTCATCTGTTCCAAGTAATACTCGTTTACGCGCAGCGAAAAGCTCACAGTTTTGTTGAAAAGTTTATCACTTTTTTCTCACCCTTCCCTTCATGTTTTTGGACGCCGCCATCTTCACATGTCTACGCCATCGATTTCCAGATGTTCGTCATGAGCTAGACATCCTGCTATTGGGCGGCTTTTTCACGCACTTCCGGCAAAGAGATGAGTCGTAGTCGTCTGCTCGGCGTTAGCTCCCCGGCTGATCTGCCAGCGGAGTGCCGGAGTGCTTGGACATTTTACGACAAACGAAACAAGTGTAAACCAACGCTTAAACGTTTGTATTGAATGCAACACGGCCATAACACGACATAGATATTCTCTTACCTGAGTACAATCCATAAAAGAACCGTTGACGCCCCGTGAAACTTCTTTCGCGCATTCGCAGAGAACGCCCTGAGCCAAATGCCTGCGTTTGACGCATACATGTTATTCAACTTCAAAACAATCCAGAGATGTGTTTCGAACGAATACAATGTTACAACATGATTTGCAAGTCTGAACCACGATTGACAGGCGATGGGTTGCTTCCTCCTGCCCGTCGTAAATTCGGGACTCAACTCGCGCGCGGTTTGCGGAGACGAACCGCAAGTCACTTAACTCTGGCGCACAAGCCGAGATGGCTTTTAGCCTCGCACACTGCACATACCCCATGCGAGGTTGAGTCCTACGTCGCTCGAGAAAGATAATCCAAACCATGGGAAGCACTATCCACCCGCAGAAGCACAACGTCGCATTGCATCGCAAAACAAAGGCGTCCACAACCCACACACCATCGCCTCCTGTAATGTCAAACGCATCTCGCACTTCCCAATGGGAGTGAGTGGTACGTCTGCAATGCCCACATGTCGCGAGGTGTGGCCCCGAGCTGAACCGGGACCACGCAACCGTAACTGACTTCTAGAGTGGCTGGTGCCTTGTTGCCAAGGGAGCCGATGTTTGAAATTGTCAAATAAATGGCGCTCGCTCCAGCGCTAGAAAGCTCAGAGCCGCGGCGGAGCATGTTTTGCCAATGTTGCCTCTCTCTACCACGAGTCGCCCAAGCTGAACTGGTTGGGGCGAACACATGATTGAAGCGTTTTGTGCACGGGTTCTGTATCGGTTTAAAAGGTCTTTTTCACATGCCGCCGGCAGGAATTACCACCGCCGCAATATAAGACCGGGCACCAGCGGGGCCACATCTGATACGGCACTTTTTGGGTTAACAGTGTGGGTGCATCAAAGCGAATGAGCGTACGATCCTCCCCATGCGGCTGCGAGTTCGCCGCCGATAAAAAGTCACGGGTCGCCGATAGCAACTACAGCAGCGTACACCGCGAAAGGGCAGGCCAGGCCGCCGCACACATGCGGCCAGATTTTTCGTCCGCTTTTCCAGCGTTGAGCGGAGTGCGGGATTCATGGTGTCAATGGAGAGTTTTAGCTGACCGTTTTTCACGGTCGGCTCCGCTCCGATAGCAAGCGGGAGCGCCATTGCGCATGCGTGCCGCGCTTGTCTGCGAACGGCATTGGCTCCGGTTGCGCTGACCGTGCCCCCGATACCGGAGCGGACCGTCGAAAACGGTTAGCTTGCCCATAGCAGACGGCAGTCGGAGGAGCGTAATAACGGAAGTACGTCACCGCTGAGGAGCGCAGCATCATGGGAGAGAGGGCTGACGCGCCGTCAACCGCAAAGAATAAGTTGAAAGGAGGAGGAAACGCGGCGCGACGATAATGCGCGGTTTTTGATTTACGATTTCTTTGCTATACTCATCGCTTTAACTAAATTCTTGTGGAAGGATATTGCTAATACATTGCTTTATTTGGTTACATGTACATACATATAACATGTACATACATGTTAAAGTTACATACCTGCTAGATAATTTGCAACGCGTTTGAACATAATATATTTTATTCGATGTAATGTTTGATATAGTGTGTTTTCAGCGTTTGAGATCCAGCTATCTGGTTTAAAGTATGTTGAGCTCATGTTGTCTGCTGCGTGTACTGTCTGGTGTCGAAGGCCCAGTCAGGTGGCTTTCAATGCCGCCTCTTGCCTTGGCGCCAAGACAGACCGCTATTGAACATTGTTTTTGTCAATAAACAATAAACAAACAAACAAAGAAACATGCATCGGCGAAAGGTATTTCAGAACCACTTTGAAGCGCTTTTGTCGGCTCTGCGCTAGCCTTTTTTTTAATAATATAAAGAATGTAGCCGACAAGTCTTACTGTACTGTAGCGGCATGACAATCTCACTTTCCAAACCATTACACTATCAGAACCGCTAAAATAGCTGGAAGTGGTGTTTGGGACTTCGTTTTGAACTTCCGCCAATTGTTCAATATTGTTTATTTGAACTAAAACCTTTTATTTGGAACTTACAAGTGTCATGATCAAAACCTAATAGAGTTGTGTTAGAACTACAGTGGCTAGAATGGGAAAGTGTGATGACCGCGCCCTCTCCCCCGTGACGCTGTAGGAGGAAAATCCAGGTGGCGCTGTCACACGTTTACACGTTCGCTGCGACGGCGGCGTAATATGGAGTACGAATATATTTTCTTTTGTAGCTATTCTACGTCGTCGCGCAAACTGAGATGCAAAGAATGTCGTATTTCAAAGTACTACAATCGAAGTTGTCAACCGACTAGGCGCACTTTGACAGCCGGAGATAGCCGGCTGGCTCGGACACTTATGAACCAAATCAGAGAATTGTGGACTGGTAACTGGTAAACACGCATTTTATTTTCGACGTGCTCGTTACAAACACAGAAAAACTACTCACGTTTGGTGAATTTCTTATGATTCATTCATAATTGCAAAGGCTCGAAGCCATCAACTTTCTTTGCTCACTGGGCCTTGCCTTTTGCCGCTTTTTTTTTGTTTGTGTTTGTGTGAAGAAATTCAAGCTTTTTTTCTCGAATGGTCTTCGGAACAGCGTTTTCGACGTTCGATTCTGCTGTTACGTGAGGCAATTGAGCTTAAATGCTTCTTCCTTTCACGAAAAGGCATGCCTTCTCCTTTTTCAATGCCTTCGTGTAAAAGTGCAGCTATAGGGCCCAAACTGATTTGATAGTCATGGACGGGGAGAGTGGCAGACTTCCTCAGTATGTCAGGTGCTTCGTAAATGCTTCCAAGGTCTTGTAGGGTACGTGTACGGGCTTTGGCTTAATCCTGAGCAGTGCGACACACGCTGTAAGCCACTGTGAAAGGCGAATCACTCAGCGTGCGGTTTTCCCTATGCTGCCGAAGGTAGGCAAGTTGTTAACAGAAAAGTAGCATGGGGGTTCTTCAAACTCTGCACTCACAGGGAGTCACCATCCTTAGCGTTTTTATTGCTGGGTGGGGCCGCAGGTGCGCTTCTCGCTTGACACTTCCTGCACGGGGAAGTTGTTTCGTCTGGTACTTCGGAGGACTGGGAAATTGCGTGGGCAGGTTTTCCAGGGGCAACAGAGGCCTGCCTTTGTAGATTGTGACAACTTCTCCGTTCACGGTATGTTCAATGTTCCGGAAGATGTACATTACGTCGAAGTGTAGCTCGCACAAAGCGGTGTTTTCCTTCAGCCGCTTCTTAGTATGTGGTATTGCTCGTCGCAACTGCACCAATACAGACGCACGTCCTTGGAACGCCAACCAACGACAGTTTCTTTTTGCAGGACTTGTACACTGTAGAGCGGCCCGGCACAAATCTGTGGCTCTGCTTTTGTGGCACTAATGCACCCTTAAACTCGCTACGGCGCAGAAAAACAAGCGGTGCTTCTCTCTGGTCAAAGCGGCAATCGCATTGCAGGACGATCCGCGCGCGCCTCACCAGGCGACGTGTAAACGATCGCGCGCGCCCCTCGCGGATCCCTATCGGCGGCTTCAAACTGCCTTGTAGGCGCTGCATGCCGCTAATAACACTTTCTTATTCTAGCCCACTGTATTAGAACGCCCCCATTGGTAACCATGTATCTACTCAAACCTCCGCACTTACAAAATTGTCAGAAAATCTTTCAAAGCTAGTGGTACAGCTCGTGAAATACACTAACCTTCTGAAAGCGTGATCCGTTTACAAGCTGCTGTTGTTTTGAAGTATTAATAATTATCATATGAGTGTTGACAATCGCGTTTCCCTTTTCAGGCGATTTGGGCTACTACGACGCAGAGGAGTGGCTCTACGTGGTTCAGCGCATGAACGACTTCTATTTCTGCCGCAAAAGGAAGGTCATTCCGGGAGAAATAGAAGCTGTGCTGCTCAAATGTCCGAAGTGCAGGAATGCGGAGTGGTGGAATTCCAGATGCGGAAACCTCTGGCCAGTTATCGCATGCAGCTGTGGTCCTCAAGCCCGAAGCAACAATTAGGGATCCGAACTATTTCGTGGAATTTGTAAAGGGTTAGTACTAGTAGAAGCTTTCATTATACATCTGATCAGCCTCGATGTATTGCCATAGAATTATGCGCGCGTAACTTTAGCGGTTCTTTTCCTGTTCCTTCTAACATTATAGCGACCTAAATGGCCGCATTATGAGAGAACATTTCTTCTAAGCCAAAAGCAAGAAAAACAATATCTCCCCAGACCTACATTAGTCTCACGTATTTCTACAATGCGGGCTTGAAATTGGGCAGGTACGACAAATATATTGCGAGGAAACTTCATTAACTAATGCAAATCCATGAAAAGTATCGCAACTGCTGCACTGATATAATGTACACAGCAAGCTTATCGAAGCAAATAGTGGCGTCATTAAGAATTGGCGAAGCTTGCATGAAGTCGTGCAAGTGTTCAAGCACAGCGAAGGTGGAGGATTTCTTGTATGTAAGCAATGAGGGCAGAACACGACCCATTGCATTGTTTGAACTTACTTATTTAGGTGTTCCGTCATTAATTTTCACTGCGGTAATAATTATCGTCATATCCACCTATATCGTCGTCTTCTTCATACATGACAGGCTAGCAGGGGTCGTATTGTCCGCAGCATTTCACATTTCTCCCAAAGTGGAACGCGTCAGCACGCGCTAGAACCATCGGCAACCGGCTTCTTGAACTGGGCATCGGTAGCGCGAGCTGTCTTGTGCTCTCCCTTGGTGCGCGGACGCCCGTAAAACTATTTTCTTGGTACTTTTCGGGAGCGCCACGCGTATGCCTTGACGGCCTCGGGCGCTCTTCGTAAAGTGCGTGCTTACGTTCGTGGTTAAACGACAGGAGTAACTACGGCATATAGTTTTGGATATCGCCGCACACCGCACTCATTACAGCCAGAAACAGCAGCTTCGCTATGCAGGTAGTCCTGCCACCAAGGAGGTGGTGGGAGGGCTTCCGGCCACAGCCTTGTCAAAACGTCACCACGCAGAACGTTGCAAGAGTACATACGGGCTTTACTTATCAGTGGAACTAACCATAAATGCAAAGGAGACGCTGTCGCCTCAGCACTTCACCAAAGCATTTCAATGTCCTGAGGCTTGCCGCACACCGGGTCGGACGGCTGCCCGCTTGCTGTCGTTCGGGCTCCATGAATGGGCCTGGTGGCGGCTTGTCTCTCCTGGCTGGCGACTCCCCCTGCTGGCAAGTGCCGCGGCGCTTATCTAGCGTCCAAAAAACGTGCCACGCAACCTCCATTCCACAGTCTGTTACCGTGCGTTCACAGAAGGCCTGAGAGGTCGCACACGGCAGTTCAAACAAAATAACAGGAGCGTTCGAAAGGCAGGATCCCTACAGCTCTTAAAAATGACTCGTACCTTCCGTACGCAGTCGCAACCTGCAACATAATCTCGTGGCTGTGTCGGGGTGCTACCTTTTGCTTTTAACGCATTTAGACAACCCAAAGCTTCCTCAATTTGAAGCAACGATTGCACGCTTTGATAAAAAGGAGGTTGGTCATGTGTGGTGCCAAACAGGTGGTGCATCGGGGTTCGGAGGTTGAGGGGGTGGAAATAAAAGATACATATAAGCGAATACTGGGTGCTGAGACATTTAGGAATAGTTACGTGTATTTCGGTATTTTTTTCACCGCTTATTTAGCACCTTAAAACGAAGAAAAGTGAACGCACTGACTGTTGATAGTCACCAACGTATTTGGGCAGTAAAGCATTACTGAGGTACATGGCTACCAATAGCTCAAAAACATGTGAATGTATAGGTTAACCTGTACAACTTAGTGCATGGAGGGCAATCGGCAACGGCGTTAGCCATGACAATTGCCAAAGATGGGTCATTTTTAGGCCGTGATAAGGTGGGACATTGCGATGGTAAGAAGCAGTTTACACCACAGTTTCTCGCTGACCACATCTCTATGCATCGTGCTAGCTATTTTTTGGTGGCGGTGGCAAAACGCAAGGAGAAAGAGAACCTCCCTGTGGGGTGGCAAAACTGTGGGGTGTCGCTGACTAAGCGATGGATCAAGGCCGCAATGATGGCTGTGCCCTTCGCAACGATGGTAGTACTTAGGGAATTTTGTAGCATAAATTGTGGGAAAGGGCGCATCCACCTGTATGTTTAGACTTCCTCATAATAGCAGTCAGCAAAAACAGAATGCGGGAGGTCTAACCCGAGCGACAATGTTGTCGAAAGATGGTTCTTCATCTATAACGGGCAAGTCCAAAGTTTGTTGTGCCGGCACCAAAAACGGCAGCATGATGTGGAGCACTTGGTCGCTTAGAAAATACTCAGTGTTTAATGGTGTCTTCTGCCGGGTTTTCGAAAGCTATCATGCTATATGCTTTCATTACGAGACGCTACTTTCGACACAGAATGGCCCAATTATACGCAATATGCGACAACCTCAGGCATGACATTGCTGCGGGAGCACTCCTATTCAATGCCTCGTTAAACATACGGGTCGTGGAAGGATAGAACAACCGTTCCCTTGCACAGTTGTAGGATCTTCGGGTAGTTGCAGTGTTTGAAGTTGTAAAGACTACGTGTTTTATTAGCTGTGGATTTCGTTCAGGCCAATGTTACGCGGGACCGCGTGCACGTTCCACACATTTGATTTTCGCAAGTTTGTTCACGACAGTGTGAAGGTAGCCGGCCAGACAACGTTGCTTCATGGGAGGATTTGTGCTCGTGGGCCTGTCGTTTGGTCGTCAGCAAGTTTGGTTATACTCTCATGCTAGGGTTCAATTGCCCTGTTGTCTTTGTTCAAAAATTGAACAAAAATAGCTAGTTGCATTTTATGGTTTTTCTGTCCTCCCCTTTCCCAAACGTCCAGAAGCTTTTTACGAAAGAGTTGCTTCATGGAGTTGAAAACGAAACAAAAAATTTGTTTTCAACCACATGTCACGTACTGTGGTTTCAAAATACAGTAGTGCGTGTAACGAGTGTGAATCGTCCTCTGTGATATTGGTACTCCTACCCCTGACGTGTATGGCTGTGCCATAAACGTTCCCAGCTCACGACTGTATTCTTTAATTCATGTACGTTTAACGTTGCTACAATATCCGTGGTATTCAATAGCTTACGCTTTTATTTCTTCATTTCGCACCTTCGGGCAGTGCAGTGAGCCAAACGATGCATCTTTCAATGGTGATAAACTACCTCAGCTCGAGAAAGAAGAATAGTAAACGCAGATCTCCCATTAGTTGGCTTTAAAATACAATAGTTATCAACCAAGGTATAGATTTCTTGACGCTTTTTAGAGCACGTCTCAAAAGGTTGATTTAATTCCCCGTGGTGCTACTTTCGTGTTTGGTCTTGCTGCCAAGATCACAAAAAATAGAATTTGTTACTACTCTGCGAATATGTGTTTTACCGCTGCTCGTTACCAAAACTACATTTGCGATCTTTAACAGTTCGTGTCCCGCGTCCCATGTAAGTGTCTAAAAAGGCCACACTTTCTTACTCGGCCTGTTGCTGCTCTTAGTTGTGCAGTGCAGCAGCGGAAGCCACCACAATCAAATAATTCCGGTGCCACCAGCAATCCGCCCTGCGCAGTCATACAATTTTAACGTAGGTCTCAGAAAAACATCGAGAAATAAAAAAAAAAATTAAGAAAACTACGAAATATTCTGAAGGCACATGAGTTAGAGTACGTGCTTTATAGGCGGAAGTTTCGCGATATTTACCGACCACCTATTTTAATGGAACACCAAACTTGCATCTCATTCTTTGCTTTCGTTGCTTCCCGTTTTGGTGCGAGACGCTTCAGCAAAATAAAAGTTCTGCGCGGGTGAAGTGCACTTGGGGTACTCAAGTGCCGTCGCGTTCATTTGTCACGGAAGAGGAACACGACTAACCAATCTTCCAGGGCTTGCCACGTGCGGAATTTGACAGCCCCGATGACGCAGGTGGTTCCTACCTACGCTACCCGGCTTCAAATTTCATGGGAAAAGGATTTTTTATTTACTGCTCCCGCAACACCATAAACAATTCGCACAACAGACAGAACAATCATAGTGAAGAACAATTTGAGTTGCATAGTTTAGCTCATGTTGAAGACGCTTTTATTTTAAAAGACAAAAGTCATTTTTTTCGAAAATAATTGGACCAAAAAGAATTGTAATTATGCCCACTTTGTGCAGGAAAACGCAACTTGTAAAGGTTTTTTCAAAGCAACGTCAGAATTTAAGCATTCCGGGAGTGTTTTATTATATGTCTGACGCAATCGGTGGCTATTCCAAGAAAAAATTGAAGGGTCTATACCGAGGTGTTGACTTTGTGTAACACTAAACAGCGCTAATACGCTCGTCCTATGTTTTTGATTAGGCAACGCTTTTAGCGACACGGTGATTTCATAAACAAAATTGTCTTTTTGTTTGGTGTATAATTTTGTTTTTTTTTCAGAAAATGCTCCCAAGAAAAACAGGCTTGTAGGCGGCGTGTCAATTGTTGATAAACTCCCGCGCACCAAGCTTGGGAAGTTGCTTCGACCTCAGCTACTTCAGCAGATCCTGGAGAAACTCTATGGAACTGAATCGAAATAAAAATCGCCGCTGAAGCGTTGCTAAGCGTTCTTTCCTTTTGTTCCAGAAAACTTGCCCTGAGCCCAGTTCAGCACATTCGTTTCTGAGCCCTACAGTTTCGTCAAAGGAAACTTTTGTCGTTACTTGCTTCATTCAGTTCAAACACCTCAGTTTATTTATTCAATATGCCACTGTTGATGGAAATGTTTTTCCTATAGCCATTGCCAATATAAAGATCACTCGCCTGCTTTCGAATTGCATAGTCTGTTGAAGCACCTAAAAATGTAAGAAAAACAAATATTTCGTAGAATTGCAGGGTTGCTGCCATTTCTGACATCTCTGTGCGTGCGTAACAAGAATACTTAAAAATGGCAGCATCTTCACTCCGTGGATGATGGCGAAGGTGCAAAGTACGGGGATCGAAATGACATCCATGTTTCGTCCCGAGTGACATCCGATTTGCGCCCCGACCGTCATACGATTTGAGCCGTGAGTTGCACCTTGATTATGCCCTAAATCGGTTGAAGGGGGTGTGCGCACGGATGGAACGCGGACGGACATTGGGAGGTCCTTATGTACTCCGCACCGTTACAGGTAAGGGAGTAAGCCGTTTGACGTTCGGGTACCAACACACGGTCGTTGCCCAAGGGGTAAGACGACTGACAAAGGCTGGAATCCCGCCGGAGCTGGTGTGATTTCTGGCGATGAGAATTCTTTTCGGATGCTATGGGCACTGATGCGGATGGACATTGTTCAGTCCAAAGGTACAAACCACCAAAAAGCGTGGTATCTCGGGATTGTTGGTGCCTACTTCACAATTAAACAACAGCACGATCAGCGCTCTGTCTTGTCAATCTCTTGTCTCGTTTAAGTGCTGTTGTTCATGTGTTAAGGTTGTTCAGAGGAGAAAGCCTAAAACAGGCTAAAGTCAGAGTTTTGTGCTGTTCATTGTGTTTACGTCTCTTTCTCCGCTTTCGTTTCTTCGAATTTTGACGTGAAAATCCCTGATAGGCATACTGGCCTCCATTTATACGGCGGGTTCCAAACAGTCAGGGTGTCCTCCTTACACCTGTCCTACCCAGGTGCCAACACGTGCGCCTGCCAATGGCCTTCTCACCAGCTCATTCCCCCCCCCCCCCCCCCCCCTCCTCTAACAGGTTCCCTGGCTATAGCGCTATGGGATAGCCCCTCGCTGCTTCTATGGCGAGCCCGGTTCAAGTAGCACAGATACCCCATATATTTTCTTTTTGCAGCTTGGGTAATCTTGGTATCATTCGTGTTGATGCCGACTACAAACCCGATGACAAGTAGGACAAGCGTGTCGTTTTGCGTTTGAAGAGACACCTAAAGACTTTGCTTAAAAATAAGCAGTTTAACTGCGAAAGAAAAGTAAGGTTGACAGGCCCGCCGTATTCAACATGCTATGACGGCTAAACGGCTGATTTTGGACGTTTATAATATGCCTAATCTGAGTTCGGGAAATGTACAAAACATGCGTAATTTGTTCCGATTGTCTTTTTGTCCTACGCTCGCTCTGTGGTGCTGATTGTAGCGCAGTTGATCATTGGCATACTTCCTGACATTGTCATAGTGCGGTCTATTATAGCGTTAGTTACGCATATTTAGTTTTGTAGGAATACCACATTGCATCTTTCCTCCAGTCGTTTTCCTCCTTTACATTTTTATTGTTTCGGTTTCTTAGGTGGCACAAAATGGCAATGCGCGCGCATATATTCTGCAGTGTATTCTGTAATGTTTCCGTTATCATATTCGTTGCTCCTTTAATGGCTTTTCTATCATCTCGGAAGAGTAAAATTGTGGCTCTCGTTTATTATTATCCTCGTAGTGCACAATGGAACGGCTTCCAAACACACATGTTAAGGAAACTACTGATACAACCATTAAACCCTGAATTTTATTTTTGTTAGTATTTTATTATCTATTCATAAACTACAGCGCGTCCACCATACACCGGGAGGTGAAAAATTCTCCTAGGGAAATTCTCCTACGCCAGTAGCGATTACGTATTGTCTGGGAAGAATGTGTGGGTAAATTCGCTTTTTTATTGCTCTTTTAGTACGTTGTAATTTTTTTATTTGACGCACATTGTGCCGTAGCAGCATATGTTTGGCGGCAATAGTCAAGGAAACAATTTCTAACCTGAAGATAAAGGATACCTGAAAGTTTAGGAGGTACCATAATAATCGGGGCCACCCCAGTTCTCAACCATACGCTTCCTGCGTTGTCATCAGCTGTCGACTTTCAGCAAGCCTCTATGGCCTGTGCCATTAGAGGGGCCTTGAAGGCCAAACGCAACCTTGGTAGATTGAGAAAAATGCCTTGTTAGAATAACGCCGACATCAATTTTAATAAAAGCTTCAATAAAATAAGCTGTAGAATGAGGAAAACAGAATAATAGCCAGGTGACACGCTAGCTATTTTTTCGCACTGAAGTTACAACGTATTATGGATAGTGCGTTGTGAACTTCTGAGGCCGACAGAATGCAACGCAAAATAAACAGGGATTATAAGCCTGCACAGCGAGCTATTTGCCAATAAATTCAGTGCGCACTATTGTAATGGCAATAAGAACGGTGGGATATACAATGGAAGTTACGAACGAAGAACTAGGGTGCGGAGAAGCCCTGCGTGGCCTGATCCGCACCCGCACGCCGTATATTCTCAATAAAGTCTTGTCCTCTCTCTCTCTCTACACCGGCCTTAGCTAGCCAGCCGTATAACGCGTCGGGCTTGTCTGACACAACACTGGCCAAGTGGCACAAGCGACATTGTCTTACGTTCACCTGTTTGTGAAGGATACCAAAGGTTTCCCAAAACCATTATTATCCACAGTACCAAAAATGAGCCAGGTACAAATCCAGTCAAAAACAAAGCAAGAACATGGGCGTGGTTTAGTCTTGGAATCTTTAAGGCCTCGGTGCAGGGGCCTTGAGGTGCCTGGGGGCCTTTAGGGTGAATGTAACTTTTGTAACTTTGTAATCAGTGTAACGTTTGTTGTTTTTGATTGTTTTTTTACAATGTTGCTCCTCTTCTCTGTGGTGGTAACAAGCACAAAGAACACACGGGCATTTATTTATTGCATTTAACGTTTCACTTGATCGTTTTTTTCCGATGTATCATTTATAGCCTGCACCATGTTCATGACTTTGTACCCTTTTACTGTAATGCCGAAGAGGGTACCTGGAAGCTGCTAAAGTAAACAAATAAATAATGCGCGAAGCTTCACATACGCCGCGTGTCCGCTTCACAAACCTTACCTTTTCTGCGTTGCATCTTGTGTGTTCACTTTTTGTTTCCATTTATTGGGGTTAGAACGGTAAATATATATCTTAAGTGACATTTCCTCGTATCCTTATGATTTATTTTAGCCCGACTTGGCGGTGAGTATGCAAGCCTGGCTACCTCTTGAATTATTTAGTTTGCCTTCGGCTATATTCGACGAGTTTTGCTTTTGGTTGGGCGTATTATTGTGGCCCTTTTTTTACTGTATATGTGCATTTACGCTTGCTGGCGTACACCCCAGGGGGCATTACTCCCAGATACTGGGGGGGGGGGAAGCGGGGGGGGGGGAGAGACGTGGGCAGGTGATAACGAGGCCACCGAGGGGTCCATAGTTACGTTTATGTCGCTAACTGCCGACCAGCTATGCATGGCTTCGAGGTGTGCTATCCAAACCAGCCAGTTTCAAATGACCGGGAATCAGAGCAAACAAGAGCGAAACTGCCCTGAATGCAGCCAGAATTTTTGTTTTCAATTTTAAGAGGACTCTTTCTTTGCTTTTGTTGTTTCTTCCCTTTTCTTCATTTTCACGTTCTCCCTTTCCCTTTTTATTGGGGGTACACCCACCGCCCCATTCCTTCTTCCCCCGGAATGACATTGCGAGTACAGTCTTTGTTAGCAGTAGTGTTATCTTGATTGCATATCACCAGAAATTATGAATTTTTGGGCTGATATAAGGAACAGTTGGGTGCCCTAGGCATTTTTTGTTTGTGTTGGGTTTTATTACTGTTCAATCGCATGAAAGAAGTAGTTTTGATAGACCCCTGCGATTTCATTATGTAATTTTAAATTTTGGACGCATTTGCTTTTCTTTTGCACACATTTCATTTGCACCAATACAACGAATTACTGTCTTAGTTTCGCCAATTATCGGTTATTTGGAAGATACCAGACCTTACAGCTTTTATGGCTGTTGTTTTTACGCGGAGTATTTACTGAGTGATAAGAGCGAACTACGAGATATTGCATGCGGGGTGGAATAACAGAGCGATCCATGTAGCAGACCACCCACGTGAGGAGTCCCTGAACAATGCCTGTCTCGTTAAACACGCAAGGTTGAACGCACCTTTTGAACTCGGTTATACGACGCCATCAAGTTTAGAGACACACAAACGTCGGCGAAACACACGATACACGACCGCGGAAGCGCCCGCATACGCATGCTCTTGTGTTTGCATGCATTATTGGCTTCTCCTGCTTTTTTGCTTTGTAAACTTAGCGAAGTGTTTCCGCAGGTAAAATCTACCAACAAGACCACAACCCAGTTCGTTGACTTAAGGTATTTTGCATGTGCGGCATGCGTCTCCACACAATAATCCAATAGCAGACCCCCGTGCTTTCAGTGCGTTGCCCGAGCGGCGGGACGTGGCATGGCGGGGGCCGTAGCCGGCGACGCGGGTGTCTCCACCATAGAGTTTCATACCAATATACGCTAGAGGAGACAGTGGCACTGCAATTGCTCAACCAACGAAGTGCTGATTGTGTAACGAATAGTGATGATTTTTAAAGTTGGCTTAACTGGAGGCTTGGCGGCTTTTATGTGCACTTGGCTTCGGATTTTTCTGCGCCATTAGTTTCGGTTTCTGCGTCGAAACCGTCGAGGGTTCGTTCTGGGGTATAATTGCTGTTAGCCCCCCATTCCAGCAGCTGCAATTATCAAATACTGCACGGCTCGAATGAGTTGATGCGGAAAGCAGCAGAATCGCCGAGAAGCCCGTACACTAGAACTAGTCATGTTGTACGGCATTTCTGAAAACGTACGTGAACTCGAGATACCGCACAAGGTACACGTTACGAGCACGCTATCCCGTCATAGTCCAGTTCATGACGACGCTTGAGAGAACAACACGAGCGCGGTAGCAGCGAAGCCAAACACAAACAAAACCTTTACCAGCCGTAAGTATGTGTGTACATGCGTCGAATGTTTCATGACAAAACGATATCGGGGAGCTTTGTCTGGCGGTTAAGACACCAAACAGTTGATCATGGTCAGCAGCTTATCGCGGAAGTAAGTGGCGCAAGCGAGGGTAGGTTGTGTGCACAAAAAGGTTCCGCGAATGCAACCGCCTTCTGCTAGCCTGTCCACTTCCGCCGGTAATCAGCTGCCCGTAATTATTGGCGTGAACAAGGCGCACGCACCATCGCTGTCACCCCCCGTTACCCTGCCAACTTGGAAAATACAGTACAGCCGCCCTGGCTTCAGCCGCACGCCATCGCCGAATCGCACGCTAAAAACAAAAGCGCTTCGCAGCCTAATCGGCCTCATCTTCGGCTCAGCTGATCTCATCCATGTATGCACTTTAAAAATATCTTACCGTCTGATAGAAGAATTCTTGTAAACCTAAATGTAAAATTAACAGGAAAAATAATTTGTTATTGCGGCTAAAAATTTATACGCTTATCAACATTAGTTAGAGCTTTTGAATTTCACAAAACGGATTTTGTGTCTAGTGAAGATAGCGGCTGGGTGAAGCTAAGTTCAAAAATCACGCAACCACCAATCATGGTCGCCTCCTGGGAGGCTGAAGCCTCCATTCGGCGGCTCGCATAGACACTAGCGCCAGTGTTCTTTCTAGCGTATATTAGTATGAAACTCTGTGGTCTCCACCCGTCACGGAGCATAGGCTATGACGAACAGCCAGGAAGTCCAGTCTTGTCTGTATCATAGCGCCACCTAGCGGGAAGGACGGTAGACAAGAAATCTCACCTGCGGAGCTGAAGCGCCATATTAGCTACCAAAAAATCAGAAAGTGGCCGGCCTGGATGAAATTCCCGATGAATTCATAAAAGCAATGCAATAAAAACCACGCGAAGCACTACTTCACTACTTAAACAAAACTCTGGAAACCCTGCAGGTGCCCACAAAAATGGAAGAAAGCACGGAATAAACTTCTACACAAGGGCAAAGGAAAACCCATCGAAAGGAGTCGTACCAAGCAATAAATGTTCTCAGCAGAGTGCTTATGCTCTTGAGCACGGTAATAAATCGCATAATTCAAAAATATTCTGAGGGCAACAAATTAGCAGATGCGCAAATTGGTTTTCGCCCCGACCGAAGAACAAGTCACCACATCTTCACAATTAATCAAGCCATAGAAATGAAACATAAAGACAAATCACGGATATTCCTGGCATTTCCTGACATGAAAAAGGCATACGACACTGTGTCCCATGCAAGGCAATGGGAAGTCACAGGAAGTCAATATCAACACTGGAATAAAGCAAGGGTGCCCATTATCCCCAACGCCTTTTAAGATTTATATGAATGAACTCCTAAACACACTTAACAAGGAGGGAGCAGGGCTACGCCTGTCGACCATCACGAAAAGCGGAGAGGAAGAATACGCCAAAATAGCATGCCTTGCCTTTGCCGATGAAATTGTTCTTCTTGCAGAATCCGCAACAGAACTGCCAGACCTTCTCGACACGTGCTCAAAGATAGCGACAAAACACCAGTTAAAATTTAGCACAGCAAAATCCTAGTGGATGGGCATAAATGTAAATAACGAGGAGGTGAAAGATCCATCAAATATACAAAATGAAAAGCTACATAGGACAAATTCATAAAAGTACCTGGGCATCAGCATCGGCAGTCAACCGAAAAAGCTCGAATGGCACGAGAAGGACACTGTGAAAAAATCAAACAAATTGAAAGGGCTAACATGGCACCTCGCAAGACATTCATACAGCCCCTACACTGTAGGGCGCACACTGTGGATAGAACTCAGAGTACCAGCCGTAACATACGCAGGTTATGTGCTGGCCTACTCCAAACCAACGCTGAAATGCATGGAGCAACACCAAAACGAGCTGGGCCGGTGGCTGCTTGTAGGCAACTGTGCGACCCCAAACTCCGCCATCACAGGCGTAATGGGCTGGTCCCCCTTCGAAGTCAGTGAGGCGAGAGCAAAACTACACTAAGCTGGCAGGATCAGATTGCTGGCGACCGCAAACTACTGCAAACGCATATACATGCACGTTCGATACAGAAATTTGAAAACTGACTGGATAAAAAGACTCACCAGCCTCAAAAAAAGTACTGCCCAAATTCGAAAATAAATTATGCTAAATCTGAACAAAAGTGGCAACAGATCGTCAATAAAAAGCTAGCAAGCACGAGCAAATTAACCTGGCGCATAGCGGTCTCCAGAAAGCAAAGCCTCGCCGGGTGCCACAAACATAAGGAAGAACCAGCACCGATGCCATAATACCGTGGTGACAGAGACAGCGCCCTGCTGTTCCAGGCACGCACGGGATCCCTGCTGACGCAGCAAAGGCGACACGAGGTATTCGGCGCGGATCCCACGTGTCGCCTGTGCGGAGCGCAGAGCGAGACAATAGAGAGTTTTAGCTGACCGTTTTTTCACGGTCCGCTCCGCTCCGATAGCAAGCGCGAGCGTCATTCCGCATGCGTGGCGTGCTTGGGCGCGAACGGCATTGGCTCCGCTTGCGCTGAGTGTGCCGCCGATACCGGAGCGGACCGTCAAACACGGTTAGCTAAAACTCTCTATTAGAGCATGTCATCCTCGAATGTTTAAAGCTAAACGTCGAACATCAGGAAGCGACGACAATAGCCGACAGCCTGGCTTTCAGGGGCGCCTCCGAAAGAACAAAAGAGCAGCAAGCATCGCACGCCAAACGACAACTGCGTCGTTCGGAGCAGTGCTGCCGAAGTGTAGAAAAGATCCCGACCAGTGTTGCGGAATGGGCGTCCCCATTTCATTCCAATTCCATTCCGAGGAATTAGAACTTTTCCTGATTCCATTCTTTTTAATTCCTCGGAGTGACACAAGTTAGCCCATTCCTATTCCTGGAATTGACAGGAAGTTCAATTCCATTCCTTTAATTCCTCAACGTAAAAACTACGCCAGGTGCTCTATTCAGTTGCAGAGCAACGCAACATGAATCTGATGTTATCATACGGGTAGAATACTGCAAAAGTATGCAAAATGTGTCACTTGTCACCGAAGTTTACAGGTGGTAGCAGGTTGGTTACATATCTCGTGCAGAACAACTACCCAATGCAAAAAATTAGCGCCCCTTCCTAACGAAAGCAGAGAGAAGCGCGAAAGCTAAAGGTGAGTCGAACTTTCTCTGAAAGTACGTCTAACCGATCGTCAAATCATCACACACCCAAACCGCAAGCGAAGAACAAACCCATGCAACGATTTTTCGCGCACTAAGTAAACTCAGCTACGAACGATCTAAATGCACACCGTTACGTGGCTTATGAGATAAGGGTACTATTGTACTCCTTCATGATCGACACATGTGTTGTCTTATTTAGAACCGTTTGTTTATGCGATTTTCAAGTTAGTATTTTGACACAATGCAAGCACAGTTTCTTAGCGAGATGGAGAGAGAGAATAAATCTGTGGCCCCCGGTTTCACGCACGCGCCGTGTGTGCAGAGACCTTGTCAGAGCTTTTCGGTCGCGCAACCAGGATAAAGGGTAATGAATTAAGTTTTCCGACCGAGTGCGATCTGCCCCACTAAAAAAGCTGTAGCTTTAAAAAGGGGCAGTGTCACACTGCTCCTTTTTGCATAATAAAAACAGGGATCCCACTACTTATTATAGTATTCTCATGTTAGCATATTTTAACGGTTTGTTCTTGCGGGACGCGAGGTGAAGCAGCTATTACGTTGATGTCCGCTTTTTCCGTTTTCTTGCAGTCTCTGGCGTGCTGTCTTGCTATGTGCATTGGGTGCCATCATACCAGCGTAATTAGTATGCTGTGGATAACTGATTGATTGTAGGGTTTAACGCGCCGGCGCAACGCAGGCGATGAGGCGCGCCGTAGTGGAGGGCTCCGTATTAATTTTGCCCACCTGGAGATCTTTAACGTGCCCCAAAATCTCGAGTGCACACGGGCGTTCTTGCATTTCGACTCCACCAGAAACGCGGCCGCCGCGGCCGGGAATTGAATCCGCGACCTCGTGCTCAACAGCGCAACGCTGCTGTGAATAACTCACAGTCATGTCGCGAGGAGCTTGCTCACATGTACACGCTTTCAAAGTGCTTACTTTTACAGTGCTTAATTTACAGCCTTGAGCACTCATGCTACTGTACCAACGCGAGACGGGAGGGCAGCGGCACAGAACACCGTTAACAGTTCTTGCAATCACCGTACCCAAAGTCGCGACCGCTTCCACGTTCACCTCCACTGCGCTTGTTTATTGTCCTTGAACTACCTCAGACAAATGCGCTAAAAACTGGACATTATTTATGACCCCCTCATTTAAAGGGAGCGAACCACACCGTGACGGGAGCCCTGTCAAAACAAAGAAGCCTAGTCAGGCAGTTTACGTCCATGAAAGCGGAACCAATATGCACGAGGACCTGATCAAAATTTTGAAATGAGATCTTCCTACCTAAACAGTGGCGATGCTCCAACTTTCAAGCCGACGACTAAGGCTTCAGTAATCAGGTATGTTTGTACCCAAGCGTAAAGGGCACGTGCACAGAAGGACAACAACCAAACCATAAATAAGTTTGGCACGACTGGAGGAGTGGGCCGCACATTGCTTTTGAAGCAAACCACGGTGTCGCACTGCTGAGAGCTAGCAAAGCACTCGCATATAGGGGCGCTATTGGAGCCGCAACTATTGCAAACAAATGCGTTTCGGCAGCTGTGTTTTCTGCATTGCCTTATAGCAGGAGTACGCGGGTTCGATTCCTGGCCGCGGTGGACGCTTTTCTGGTGCAGGCGAAAAGCAAAAACGCACGCGTGTGTACGAGATTTACGAACACGTTGAAGATCCCCAGGTGGTCAAAATTAATCCGGAAACCTCCGCTACGGCGCGCCTCATCGCCTGTGTTGCGTCTGCGCGTTAAACCTGTCAATGAAAGAATGCATCAATCAATCAATGCATTGTCTAAAAATATCTAGTGTAATGGTATATCTCAGCTTCCCACTATCAGAGCTTGGAGGTAGAAAGCTCAGTAACATATCCGGAGCCCGCTTCTTACGCTCACATTGGCTGGTGCCGGGCACAGAAATTGATCACCCACAATTTTTTTTCTCCCTTTATTTTGATTTGCTGGAGCCCCGGGGCCCCATTGCAACACACGGAAAGACGGTCGACAATTTGGCCCGTATTCCCGCGACATGCCTACCAGGTCGGCTTGCAAGCTGCAATGCTACTCACTGCGCGCTGGTTACGGAGGGTGGAAGGAGAACGCCAAGCAGACTCGCTGTTTCATGTTTCATACGCGAACGCTTCGTATTGTTAGCTCCAGGATTTCCAGCATCAGCTTGCGGTGAGAAACACCGCGGCTTCTGCTTCTGGATGCTATTCCCCGTCTACAGGCCTGACCACAGTGCGCCTGCCATTGAGACGCCGGTCTGCCATTGGCGCCGCGGAGTGTTGTAAAGAAAAAGCTATGCCTCAAAAAGCTTCCGAAGCCCGAAGAACCGACCTAGCGGAGCCACCGGCCATGCGCGCTTGCGCTATAGTGCCTAAAATATACTTCTAGGCACTATACTTGCGCGACTCGCAAGTTCATTTTTAAACGCGGCTGAGGCAGGCTGCGCGGATTCAGTTTCGTTTGATGCCGGGTGTGCACTCTCGTTTTCGTCGCCGCTCTCCCTTTGAGATATACCAACGCAGTAGTCGCCACAGACTACTTAAGTAGCCAGAAGGCTCCAGCGATGGTAACACCGTCGTCTGAAAATCACCATTCCATTCCTATTCCATTCAGACAAAAGGAGCCTAATTCCATTCCCATTTCATTCCTCCAAGGTTGTCCTCATTCCATTCCCATTCATTACGGCATCTCGAAAAGGTGGAATGAATCCGGAGTCATTCCAATTCCGAAATGGTAACTCCGCAACACTGATCCCGACTGGCGTATTTCCGGTATAGATAAAAAGAGGAGCTAAGTCGACCGACCCACCAGAGCTGCCGGCAGCCTCACTTTTCTGCCACAACTGAACTGGCCGTGGTGGAACCGGCTTTCCAAGCGTGTGTGCGAGCGCGCGTGTTCAGTGTGTATGTGTGTACTGTGTGTACTGTATATTCTTTGACACCCGTGGTGCCTCCTGACGGTGCAAAAGAAAACTACAGCTCCAGGAAAAGCTCTGGTGGGGCTGGTGCAAATACTCGATCCCAAACACCACACCACTTGTGGCATCAATTTTTTAAGGACAGGGCAGCGCTTGATGCGCCTGCCCTGAGTCAAAGGGATCAGGACCCCGAACTTACTTACTAGACAGGACCACAAAATAAGTTTCGCCGTTCGAAGCAGCCTCAGTGAAGGTACTATCATCCGTTGGTTGTACACACCCTTGATTGGTCATTTCTGACATAACGAAACACACTTTTTTATTTATTTATTTATTTATTTATTTATTTATTTTTTATTTTTTATTTATTTATTTCATACATGCTGCATAGCACCGTAGGTCCAAGCAGGAAGGGCATTTGGTAGGTGTACAGGTACAAGAAAAGCGATTACTCTAAGAAATGCGTGCAGAATACGGTTCACTTGACGTGTTCCAGTCAGACACGGTTCGAGGGAAAAACGAATACACAAACGTATGAGTTCCGGCAAAAAACCTAGTTAGTAAGTTAGAATGGAAGAGCCGAGTTGGCCTGGTTGGAAGAAAAGATAAGTATGGGGATGGGTCTATGGACAGTTTGCGGTTCAGCAACAAAAAAAAATCAAGTGGGAAATCACGCCTACGTGGTTCAAGCGTGTCGATGCCATTATCAAACATTATCTGGGTTGGTTAATCAGATCGTGAGTATTTGGTGTAGATAAATCGAATTGTCTTCCTTTGTATTCGTTCACGTTTATTACTGTTAACTTTTGCGTGCGCGTGCCATACGACACCGGAGTATTCCAGTTTAGGCCTTATATATGACAAATAGCACATGAGTTTTACTTTTGAGGGAGAATTGCGCAGTTTATGACTTAAAAACAAGTTTTCGAACACCGGCTGAACATATGTTTCGAATGTGCAAGTTCCAAGACAGAGTGTTAATAAACGTTAGTACTAAGTATTTGTAGGTGCTTCCCTCTTTTAACGAATTTCTTTCTAATTCTTATGCATGTCTTAATGAACTTTTCTTATGGGTAAGCTGCATATAGACACATTTATTAGTATTTAGCATCATTCCCTACATACTCCAACATTTTGAAATATTTGCAATGTTATTATGAATTTCGGCTTGATCACCAGGACAGTTAATTTTCCTAAATAGAATACAGTCGTCAGCAAACAGTCTAATCTGCACGCCAGAATCAATAACATTGACGATGTCATCGATGCAGACAAGGAACAGTATTACACCCATGACACTTCCTTGGGGTACACCAGGTGAAACATGAAGAGATGCTGATTGCTGGTCATTTAAGGCAAC
Source organism: Haemaphysalis longicornis (assembly GCA_013339765.2). Classification (NCBI taxonomy): domain Eukaryota; kingdom Metazoa; phylum Arthropoda; class Arachnida; order Ixodida; family Ixodidae; genus Haemaphysalis; species Haemaphysalis longicornis. Next base: position 186,766,346 of record CM023449.1, on the reverse strand, counting down.
ATTTTCTTCCCTGCTACTCAAGTAATCCGCGACCCAATTTAGCAAAACGGCTGGAAGGCCAATGCGTTGAAGTTTTAATATTAGTTTATCATGCAGAACGCTATCGAAAGCCGTACTTAAATCTAGAAATATCGCATGAATTTGACCCCTGTTTTCAAAGTTTAAGGGAAAAGTGTGAATGACCGTAACTAATCGAGTAACTCTGAATATACCTTTCTAAAGCCACGTTGTTTATCAGATAGGATTGAGTGTTCACTTAAAAAGTTAGAGTTGGTTTTCTATTACAGGTTCGATTATCTTGCAGCATGAAGATGTTATAGACCTTTTCAATTTATTCGTCCTAGGAGGTGCCATTTTGTCAGTGGGCTGTGCTAGCGGCCCTAAAATTGGCGCACTCGACAGGAAGATGTAACTGCGCATGCACGTCACAGCCCAGCACATGTCCTGATCTTACTAAAGATTAACGGATGAAAAGGTTTATAGAAATGGGATGACAATTTTAAGTTGATAAGCAGTCACCTGTATTAAATACGGGAATGACGCGGGCGGCCTTCAAGTCCGGTGATAGTGAGGACGACAACAAAGAGGAGCGAAAAATGATCACAACGAATTTAGCGATATGTTCAGCGTATCGTTAGAGAAAGACATTAGGTGTACAATCGGGACCACAATACGCATTGGTTTTCAGTTTTAACAGCATAGACAGTACACCAGGATAAGTTATAAAAACGGTTTTGTGTGGATCAAACACTTGATTACCGTGATCACATGGACAGGTACAAGAAAAAAAGCTTTGAAAGTGCACATTGAAATTGTCAGCAATAATTTTCGTGTCTGTCACAATTAAGCCATCATTTTTTGTCTCAGTGATAGGTTTCCTTTTTTCGCCGAGATACTTCCAAAATTTCTTTGGGTCAGCCCTTATAAATTCAGGCAGAACTACTTTAAAATAACGGTCTTTCGACTTACGAACGGCCTGGGCTAGGCTGGCCTTGACGTCGTTCATAACACCAGAATCCGCATGACTCTTCCGTAACCGTTTCCATTTTCTTTTAAAGTGGATTATGTGGCTTGGCCTCCAAGGGCTTTGTTTATTAATCTTCTTTCGCTTATTTGGGCTTAATTTATCAATACAGTCAAGGCAAATGGCTTTAAACTGTTCCCATAACGTGCAGACATTATTTCCAAACGAAGCAAAACATGTTTCCATGTAGTCAATCACAGCTATGTCGTTTGCTATGGAATATTTTTTGATGGTCGTAGTGATTCAAGGGCAGAATAAAAGGGCAGAATAAATTTTTTTTTAAATTGCGCAATTTCTCAGTGAATAAAGCATACCGTGCTGCTGGGCAAGCGCTGTGGCGCAAGAACACAATAAAACCTCTCGAATAAAAATATCTCCAGAAATTCAGAAAATTGCCTACTAATGCACAGCATTCTTATGCCGCTTGTCTACACTGTGAGTTCTTTACAGCCAAATATGGCTATCAGAAGAGAACGATGTTTTTTTATTATTTTATTCTTTTAAGTTTTCTTTTGCTTTTTGCAAATGATGGCAACATATACCTGTATGGTGACGAACTATGTTTATTTCGGTAATTATTGGTTGTTTCCTATGAAGCAAGAGGTACTGAAGAGGTGTCCCATTTACGCTATTTTTTATTCGTATTTCCAACGTTATTAGATGCGACGCATCTCTTGCTCTGAGGCATGTCCCTCTTGCGGCGTCGGCGGCGTCCGCACGCCACCTGCACATGCGCGACTCTCCTCCGCTCTTCTCTCCGACAGCTGTGCGCAACACTCTCACTTCGTCTCATTATCATAAACACCAGCTGCATGCGCGCGCTTGGCTCGCTTCGCTCCGCTCCTGTCGCGCAAGTGCGCGCATGCGCGACTCTCCTCCGCTGTCCCCTCTCCTTCAGGCGCTGTGAATATAAAGTGGGTAGCGCGCTGCGGCGGTTCAGTCAGCGCACGCTCTCGTTCGACTCCGCTTGACCTGCTTGTGTTCACAACACGTTTCACCCGATTTAGAGAATCAACCCAATGGAAACGCCAACTGAACCCCCCAATGCGTCGCATCACATCAGGGTTCCCTCGCGGGAAGATGGGCGTAATTTTTTTCGCACTTTTCTTTAAACAATCTTTATTTTTGTGGAAGTGCAAGAATATACATCGCTTGTACCGATTTTCGCCATTTTTACTCGTGTTTTCAACGTTTTTTTTTCCTATTTGAGTTTATTCTTGACCTAGCTTTGGGTGGCAGCCAAAATATTCCAAGAATATCCTGGGGATAAGAATCCGCTGGGGATAATCGTAAGAGCGCCATATAAATAACATATGCCGACCAGTATGGAATTTGAAGCCACCACTCCGCCCCGTAACCCCCCATATCCTGGACAGTGTTTTATCGCATTAACCGGTAACTTAAATAACGCCCATGATATCTCATTACTTCTCTACAGTTGTGAATTACTTCTCGACAGTTACGGGCGGATCCAGGCGGCGGGTCCAAATTCTGAGCGGTGTCTGCTGTGCGGTTGCCTAGGGCAGCTGCGGCGGTACAACGTTGGCAGCAATGGCTGCCACACCAGTGAAGCCGACGACGAAGGGCAGACTCTCAAATTTTGGTAATGAAGTTAAGGTATTTGATTGGCACACACGATGGCAGGTCTGCAGATTCGAACGAGGAGTGTTGTAGAGACTGATTATCACTCGAAAAGAGCGCCTATTTGATTGCTTTTGCGTCAATATCTTATTTTTGCACGGCAGGTATAATTTTTTTAGGTAAGTGTGAAAGGCATTAACTTTACCGGCTGGTCCGTGCCGCAATTTTTTAAAGCAAGCAAGGCTTAATTTTATGTTCGATATAACCTATCGATTATGAACGGTGTATTCATCTACGGGTCCGAAATGCTTCGGTCTAGAGTAACCGAACATTATACTGGTGCATTATTTGAATGTAGTGTCATAACAAAAAAATGGGAATGATAACGAATACTCCATAATTAGAAATTCGTGCTCAGGTTGTACTGCAGTCTTCTGGATGACGCTGCATACCTAGTGCGTCTGAGGAAGTTATCCCCGCGTCAGTGAACGCACGAAGGGGCGCGTATACTCTGGCGATTTCTGGGAGCCCTTCGCCACTGCGTACAGTACTTTCACCCTCCCCTTTCTACTTACTCCGTCTTCAGAGGCGCTTCGTTCTCTCGGTTACATCGTAGAGCGTAGCCGCCGGAGGGACTGTCTGGCACCGCCTCGGCATACCGCCCGACTCCCTCAAACTTTCACTACAATTTCCTCCTCCGATTTTCTGCTCGTTCTCTCTCGTTGGTCTTCGGTGTCCCCTTCGTTCGCTCGGTTAGAACCACAGACGATGGCGCCGGGAAACCACAGGGACGGGCGCCTTAGTGCAGGGCACTAAAAGGGGTTCACAGAACAAAGCACTTGGTTTATGGGCGAAGCGACGCATACACAATAAAGCAAGCTCTGCACAGAAAAAACTCGTCATTTTCCTATACGGCAAAGAGCGCTAGGTGCTGCTGCCTCCTTTCAGAGATCTGAGCGCACCTTTAATTACTGTTCAATTACTAATTAATTACTGGTAATTACTGCTACTAGTGTACCAATATTCTCGTGCACCCGCGTGCACCTAACTGCACTTCGCGAAGCTTAGTGCGCCTTCAAGCAGTATGTGCATTTATAAGCCCCTCGAAATACTGCGGAATAAGAGGCTCTAGGACTGGAATTCTGGTTTCTTGAAAAAAATTTTCTAACCGCTATACAACACGTAACTAAAAAGAAGGTTTTTTTATAGTTGTTTTTTTACGCCAAGTAGCTCCTGATGGATGCTTATAAGATAGTCCGTAAATACAGTAAATAAGTAAAATAATATTTCTCCTACATGTCAAAAACTACTAGAAATACTTAAATAACAGCAGAATACAAAAACCCTAGAAGCGAGCCCAACCAACCATGCAGTGTACTGGCCGGGCCATATCACACGTGTTTTAGGGACGAAGCCCCCCAGGGGCTTGGGATGTCGGAGTCTCCTTCTTCGTCATCGTCTTCCGTCGTCGCCGTAGTCACGGTAATAAACCACCTGGACACTCCATTTCCAACGCCTCGCGCAAGAACTCTTCGTGCTTCAAAGG